>JAAIXJ010001782.1:0-108483 GCA_013403705.1 Heliconius hermathena | reverse complement strand
TAATACCTCCAGAATTCGGCAGAAAGTGGGAAATAAAGTGACTAAACACTTCCCTCTGCCTACCCTGCTGTGTGCAGGATACAGCGTGAAACTGATCATTCTTATAAGCTTAAAATATTTGATAAGCTATAATAAACATTTGATGAGCTCAATTGTAGTCCATATAGGTACTTTGTGGGCATTGATTTGCACTCACAATTTATGATAAGCTGATACCGCCAACCCTGATATCACACGCTACATCGTATCTCCTCATCTCACACTACTATATTAATTTGTACTCGTATGGATGTGAAGTTATTAATACCTTGACTTATATGGGAGGCTAGGTCACTTACAAAAAAGAAGATCCTGTTTCATATTTATGTTTAATACGATGTTTTGTTAAATAACAAACGCTATAAATTTATATATTGTTTCTACTAATGTTCGTGTTTTAATAGAATAGAACCAGTTTTAGAAATTAATAAATTTAAAACTATTTTTATAATAGTCATAGTCGATGTTAATACTGAGCATATTAATATTTTATTTGAACATGGGTTTTTATAAGCTAATAAGTAATGAAATAATAGGGTTCTGAACTTCTGAAGTAAATCGTTTAACTTGTTGTACATACTATTATAATATCAAATTAATGTTTCTTAAAATATATGTCATATTTTTTATAATCCGAGTCCACGCAACGCCCGATGGTACTACTAGTATAATTATATGAAGACAACTAACACAAAGCAATGAAAGTCATATAGATATACGTATATATTAGTTCTTAATACCAAACCAACTGCCCACGAACGTTTCAAAATCTTATAAATTTCAATTTAATAGACTCGATAAAAATGATAATTACCTCTCAACAGTTGTCTCGTACTGATTACGTATTATATTAATAATGTATGCAGATTTTTGACGACTTATTTAAATTAGCCAACAGCTAAAATAAAGAATAAACTAGACTGCACGTCGCTTCTCGGATCCGCGTTCAAAACTTGAAGGTGAAAGGTCACTCCGTCGGATGTCGGACGGGCTTTCAATTTGTTGTTATATAATTGAATATTGATTTATATATCCTTGACTTAACGTTAAATATACTCGAATCTTCAGTTCGACGCCCTTGTGGTACAGTTGATACGAGTCTCGTTTAACACGAAAGTTCTGGGTTCGTTCCTATCTAAGAAAAAAAATTGTATTTATAATAGATTTGTTAGATAAGCACGAAAAATGCAGAACTGAATGACAATATATCACGAAATTGCCAATGCGCGTATAACAAATAATATTCTTTTGTCATTAAATATTTTAGGTGAAACGACCTCACGTACAGCGTGTTGGTATATGAGAATTTTAAACATTTTAAACCCGGATCAGAGCTAGCTGTGAGCGGTTACGGTACGTACAGCAGACGCCTCGGAGCGCGGAACCTCGCAGCATCAATATTTATAAGATAGGAATGCGCATAAAAACCGAACATCCGCGATATTTCGACTAACACACCGTATACTATACTTGATTACAGTTTACCTTTATGACAGTTAAAGGTTGTGTTCGAAACAATAGAATGACATTCGCTTCGCCACAAAGCTGCTTAAACCATTGTTGTTTAAATGTTAATTATATTATAATATTACATGAAAATTTAAATATATTCAATAATTTAAATTGAGTTGTAGTATATTTGCAAATTGTCACTATTTTGTGCCTAATAGGCTATGGACTTTATTTTTTAAGGTACGTTCTTATGGGTACGATTAAATTAAGCGATTTATTTATAGAGAATCATCTTTGGTCTTGAAGACTAAAGTTTTTATGATTTATATCTAATCTTTATCTTTATGATGATCTCTCATTGAAAATAATTTTATTTTTTTTGAGGCCAGTCGTGGCGCAGAAACATATACGTGACAGTTTATGATTTCGATTCTATACTCGAGGAAGTGAAACATTTAATCGTTTCATTTCTTCGCTCTGATGTCGAGGCGAAAGCGCTGCGTTGATTTCCGCCACTCAACACGTAATGCCTCCATATTTCGAAAGGGAGGTGCGGAGTGTTTTAGCACTAGGCTCCCTCCGCCTACCGTAAATGCTAGATACAACGTGAAGCCGAAAAAAAAATTAATTCCTTATTGTTTACTTATAATATATTTTATATATTTTCTAACGCATCAATATCATTACAAAGTCGTATAGGTGCTAATAAATAATAAGGTCGTTAAATGCAGCATATTGTTTGTGGAATAAATCATTTCGATGCAATAGAGTCGACACGTGTATTTAAATTATAGTACTTAACAATGTTTAACTTAATTTTATATTGTTAATATTTTCCTTCTACTGTAATTGTCATTATTATATTAATAAGCAAGTTTTTTTTTTATTTATTTACATTGTAGCATAAGGTAATAAAGCATACTTGTTTGTCTATTTTCACTTCGGAGTTAGATCTTCATGAAGAATTTTCTTAGAATACAATATAAAATTCATAATAGACTTTAAAAAATACATATAATATTAAAAAAAAACATATTTTTTAGTAGGTACCAAAATAGTAATGAATTAATGCGTTGATGCAACGGTAATACTTTTTTATTCTAATTATATATAACACAAGCGGAACGTCCGGTTTCCATCGCGAAAGGAACAGGCCCATTAAGGACTACGTTGAACTCACAAGAGTGAGCTATATATCTAGGTATTTCCACTAATAAATAGTCAGGCGGAATGGACCGAGCGAAAAGAAATCGTTGAAATAAAGTCGCTCAATTTTAGGGAGCGAAGCGAAATAACTACAATATACAAAACTTCTTGTTGGTGAAAATATAAATATATTTCATACAAGAAGTCCGTCTAAGCATTACCCGCTCATTTCTCTTCCGCGGTAGAAACCGGGCGGAACTACCAGCTCCATATCCAAATACAAAAGGAACTACCTGTCCACTGCCCTCTGGCTATTGTAACAGGTATTATAAAAACTTATGGCGGTAGTTAATCTGATGGAATGTTAATTGAAACGGCACATGACATTTGTCATAGTGACAATGCAAAAAGTATTCATATATCATAATTTAATTAATAATCACGTGTTACGTGAGTTTAACGACCTTGTGGCGGTTGTGCTAATGCTGACTTGATCCGGTCCGCGTTTTAGATGCATATACCTACATATGCAGTTCATATCGATTGTGCTGATACAAGCTTCTGGGCCGATATTAAATTTAATTTAAGTTCAATTTATGTTATTATTATTATTTTTAGCTTTATGCAGATCCGGCACATAACATACAGTTACCATTAAGACACTTCCGCTCCGCACTTTCCGCCGATTTCTGGAGGCATTGCGTGTTGAGTGGCGATATTCAATTCAGCGCTTTGCCTCGCTACCAGAGCGAGGGAAATGAAAATCTTATTTAAATATATAATTTCCTAGAATCGGAATCGAACTCACAACCTATCGCGTTGACAGTCGCACGTTTGTGCCCCTGTGCCACGCGTGGTAGCATTTATAATAATCTTATAATGCAGCAAAAGGTGATGAACAAAAGATACTACAAATATTTTCTATTTTATCTTCACGGTCAATTTACCTAAATGACTTCGGATTTTCCCACTTTGGGTTTTCCACCGAAATTGCTATTGACCAAATTTATTTATTCTTGCAAGAGTTTCGCGTAATTGGCAATGGCGTACTTTTTTCTTATAGACCTTAAATATTGCAATTTCTTTAAGTGTAGTGTATCCACTACATACCTAAAAAAAATCAGCTTCACGTTCATGTATAATATAAAACAACAAAAAAACTGAGTGTTTATTATTTTATTTCACACTTTAAAAAAAAAAAACATTTAGAATAATATAAAAGTAGTAGAATCTATGATTTTTTTAAATTTTATCTGTTTGTCAATAAAGGCATATCTTCGCTTCGTTTCACTATTAGGCCTGGACAGGATCAGGAGGAGGACACCTGAAATAGAACCGTAGTGGTACAGTGGTACATAAACTATAAGAAAAATAATGAAATGATCACCTTAACAAAAAATATTTATCCTTATGAGCATTCTCCATTGATCTATAAAAATTGAAGTGCTGGAATATCTAATGAAGAACACATCGCCAGTATATAATCAGTATAATATCTACAGAATAGTTCGTAGTAGGACGTAAAAGTACAGTGCTTGTATTCATTTGTGATGCTTTATGAATTGATATCCATTCAGAGAAACAATTATATTTTATTTTTCAGCTCCCGTAACACAAATCGTGGCCTTAAACTTTGGGGAAAACAGCAGGGGCAAGGTCTTGGTACTAAGTCGTGTTTGCCTGCCACAACGGTGGCATATGGAAGTACCATGGCAAGGGACGTAAAGTCCACGCAAAGTTGTAAGCAGCCACTAGTGTTACATAAAAATGTATTTAAAAGAACTATACTTACAAAGTTATACTTTTTTCTAAAATAATAACAATAAAACACAATTTTAATAATAATCAACATCATTGGCAGTAAAGCTTGTTTCAAAGGTGCAAAATAATGATCGCCCGATAAGAACATTGACTACATCGGTGACCATTAATTACATCGCCACCCGCGGAGGACGGCCCGCAGCAATCGCACAGATGGCATTCCAAGCATTTTTTTGTGTCAGCAAATTTTAATTGAGGAGAAATTCAAGGCTAATATCGAAGCCATTTTTTTTTCACTTTATATGTTAATTGGATTTAGGTACTTATTCAATTGGTTTTTAAGTAAGGTCTGTAGTTAAGTTGCATCTTCGTAACTTCCCAGACGGCTGTCATTGCTGTGTAAGTGCAATTTCTTAGAGAATCTGTCGCGATACCAAGTATTCATTATTCCATTACTGTTTGACGTAATATTTTTTTTGTTTAATTTTTTATGCACGTTTCCCACGGATGCGATCGTAGAATGATAACCGAGCATTGAAGATAAAAAAGTAATGGAAATCTCGTTAACATAAAATTATTGTTTACGTTTAATACGTACATTTTTAAATACAGGTACAAGGCAAAATAATATTTCACAAAAAAAAGCTATATCTGAGGTCAATTATGGAAAGAGTGACAATTCTGTTTCGAGTTACATAACACGATGCTAAAGATCAGGGTCGTCTTCTCGGTCGACAACTCGGCGAGTCGTCAACGGCAAGCGGCGGACGGCAGGCGGCAGGCGCGAACAAGGCGTGTCTAGATTCCTAGCTCGAAGCAGCATCCGGGCCACTGCAGGGATCAAGTTACCGCGGGGACGTGCGAATGTCAAGGAACCCTATCCGGTGCGTCACCTGCGGCGCGCGCTCAGTCGCAGCCGACATGTCTGCGCGCGCGCACAGCCTCGCGCTCGCCGCCAACCTCCTCACTGTTGCCGCCGCTGCGTTACTGTCAAGTGAGTTTCGTACGAATACACATCATAGATTCCTCTTAATATAGTGTGAACTAAAATTTTTTTTTTCATCCTCAAAAATAGTTAATATCAATTTCTTAAAACAATAAAGAAAGGTCCTCAATAGTTAGACTATACAACTTTTTAAAATTACCTAGCCTTCGTTTTTTTTAATGTTTTATTTCAACGCTTTCTATATCACTAAAATTTATACGTAGATGGCAACGACATCGGATGCGTTAAGGATGGGCTAAATGCAAACTACGACGCTGACTGTCAGGAGTATGTACGCTGTGCTGGTGGAGCAATCAGAGGACGCTACGTGTGCGCGCCCGGGCGAGTGTTCAGTGAAACAGCCGCCGCTTGCGTCCCGCGACGGAGCACCTCTTGTACACGGCGGATATGTG
This sequence comes from Heliconius hermathena, assembly GCA_013403705.1. NCBI lineage: Eukaryota > Metazoa > Arthropoda > Insecta > Lepidoptera > Nymphalidae > Heliconius > Heliconius hermathena. Next base: position 102,687 of record JAAIXJ010001782.1, on the reverse strand, counting down.
CGCCGGCAGACACCCTCGCGTATGCGACCCCCGGCACCGCGTGTCGACACTACTACCGCTGTGCTAACGGCACCGCCGTAGACCACACTTGTCCATCTGGATCCTGGTTCGACTTGTCGCGGCAAGCGTGCTCCCGCGGCGCCGGCACCTGCTACGAACCGGTATGCGCGGGCCTCCCTGACGGGCAGTATCCTGATTCCTCCCACGAATGTCGTCGCACTCTATGGTGTCAGGGTGCAGAATTACGTAGTGTGGCATCTTGTGGCGGAAAGTGTTACAGTACGTGTCCACCGCCGCGCTCGGCCGCCTTTCCACTTCCGGCGGGAGATGCTGATTTTTGCTCCGATGAAGCTTGCTCCTCGCTATGTCAGAAAGCTCCTGACGGCGCTTACGCCGATCGATCGACTGGATGCAGGGAATACTTTGTATGTGAAGCACGTAGAGTTATACGACGCGGAGTGTGTGAGCCTGGGTTACTCTTCTCGGGAAGCGGATGTGAGCCTGCGGCGCAGACACAGTGCCCGCCCCCTGCTAGGAGCCCTTGTTTCAACAGACAAGACGGCTTATACAGAGACTGGAAAGATTGTTTCTCCTGGTACGAGTGTCAGCGGGAACGAGTAACAGCTCGTGGGTCGTGTTCCGGAGGCTTAGTATTCGACGGCGTAGGTTGTGTCTCTAAGGAATTCTTTTATTGTGACGGTCCAAAGAAAGCCAGGGAATGTGTGGGACTGCCGAGTGGAACTTACCAGGATCTGGATTCTAATTGTACAAATTATTTTCATTGTGAGGGTGTTATGAAGATTACTCTAGAATGTCCGGCGGGAAAGGTCTACGATGGTATGCGTTGTTCAAAAGTATCGAAATACTTGTGTCCTAGCTTAGAACGCGACTCCTGCTACGGTAGGGCCGACGGTCGCTATCGCGCCAACGACGCTGGCTGCAGGGGCTTCTACGCTTGCGTGGACGGAGAGAAAGCCGTCTACGCCTGTCCGGCGGGACGCGCCTTTGACGGCGAATCGTGTGTACCTACACACTCCGGTGTGTGCCCTGATGAAGACTACTCGTGCACCGGCCTGGCAGACGGCTACCACGCTGAATTGGACTCAGATTGCCACAGGTATACGAATCATTCACATCTTTACTAAATAATTTTTCAAATTAATATTTTGCGAAAATAAAATGTTTATTTTACTTTTAAAAAATCTGTTAACAGATACTTTTACTGCGAGGGCGGCGACAGGCTAGCAACATTAACGTGCCTCGGTGGAAAGATATTCGACGGTCAGACGTGTGTGGAACCCGCTAACCATATATGCGGATCTCCTAAGCGTGGTATGATCGAGCATGGCGGGAAATACTGCGAGCGAGACGGTTTCTATTTACAACAGGGAACGGAATGTAAAAAGTACTATTTCTGCGTAACCGGTGTGAGGACTTACCTTACTTGTCCTAAAGATCAGGTTTTCAATGGACAAGTTTGTGTGTCCAGAGAGCTGTATACATGCCCTGGCTGAGTGCTTTTTTAATTTTATATGCTGTATTAAGCTGAAGCCATTAACTGGTAAGAAAAAAAGAAAAGAAGATCGTGAAAGAGATTACGACGTACCTGATTAAAAAGGCTGACCGTGTCATTGACATTTGTATCATACCCATTACTCTTAGTATTTATTAATATTTAACGTTTAGAATTAACAGTGTGCTCCACTGCCTCGCTCTTATTTTAACCAATATCAAACTACCTCAGATTGTAAAAAATACACAATAATTTATTCATAATTTTATTGGCATAAAAACTTTAAGCGACCTATGTAGTAGATTCAACATAATGTATCCAATAATTACACATGAAATGACTTTTATGTTACAGTGTTACTTACAAACACAAATAAGCTCAGTGAATAAAAAAATATTTATCTTTTAGTAACATAAACGTAATTTCTTTTAAATATATTTTTAATCCGAACCTTACACAGTGTAAATAAAATGTATTTTTTTTTATATATAATATAAGATTATAGCACAAGTTATATAAACCAGTATACATGACGACCAAACTACAAGACTAGTCCCGCTACATATTTGGCAAACGATTTGAAAGCTTTTCAATATATGTATAACATACAATTAAATACACAATAAACATTATTATACATATATAACCAATTAGCGTGCTTTAGGTTAAACCTGATCTACATTGTTGAAAATTAAGTTTTTTTTTACCATTCACGATATAATAAATCAAGTTATAAATTAACTGACGTAGACGCAGCTTAATATTTAATATATAGTTCAGAAAGGACACCAGTTTCCGGGTGTGATTCGAATAATGAGAAGTTATTTTTTGTATCGATATAATTAATAGTTTGGTTTAAAGCGGAAACTAATATCGATATAATCGATGTATAAATGTTACACAAATATATTGTAGTATTATATTAATTATATTTTGTAATATAACATTGTGAAAAAGTCAAACTGTATACATATTTAATACAATAACCATGTAACATAATTTTGATATATTTTATTTAGGTTTTAAAAAGAGAAAAGATTACATATTGTAAGTACTATTTTTTTATTTATAAAAAATAAGGAAGCATTCACACAAAATGCAACTTTTGATCTTTTCAGCAGAACATTTACCGTTTATAATCTATTAAAAATGCAATTATTTAAAAAAATATATTAATTAAAAAAAACATGCATGTGCAGGAATTGTGTTTTTTTTAAATAACTTTTATATGATTTCTTTATATGGCTAACTTATAATCAGCAGAGATAATATTAACATTAAATGATCAAATACAGTGATAATAATGTCGAAGACAAATGGCAAATTAATTATTAAAAAAAACTTGTTCGACATTCAATATATAAAGCAAATAGCACATTCTAGAATAAATAAATAGTCTAATAAAAGACCATATTAGATTTGGTCGAAACGTGTCCGTGACACAGATTAAATAGCTTTTTTGAACACATTTTATATATTTATAATTTTCAATTTTATCTACCTGTACCAATAGTTAATTTTCATATAAACAACGAAATGGTCGCTTTTGCATTTACGAAGCCAGGTTATAAATATTTAATTTAAACAAAATAGTCATAATAGATTAAAAAATAAGAGGCCGTCGTGACGGAGTGAGATGGCGTATAATTGAAACCGCGATGATTGTGGATTCTATCTCCAATGGGGGGAAAGATTATATTTAAAACAATTTCATTTCCCTGTTTTTGGGTAATGTCTCAAAAATTGAGCGGCGCATTGCAAACAAGAACAAGCGTAAAGCTAAAAATAAGTTTTTTAAAAATATTTTATGTCACCATATTGGAATAATGCAAAAAATAAGCTTCTGTGTATGTATTACAAAGATTAATAAAAAAATTAACCGCTATTAAAAAAATACATATAAAATAAAATGCTTAAACAACCATTTCTCTAATATTACTCGCCTATCAAAAACAAGATGTCTTCTGTCAAGGTTATAAACCTTTTTTAACTGTAAAATCTACTCTACACACTCAACTAGTATCCAAAGATCTCTTTATAAATTATATTATTATCCTGAAAGATTCAGTCTTACATTAAGATAGCTGGATAAAATAAATCTTTAAAAAATCCATTCATTGGACCTTTAATATTACGTTTTACTATTTTAAATAAAGCATATTTCAAAATAATGGATGGTATAAAGTTTCTACTAAATTTAAAGTATGAAATAATATTTTTTTGGAATATTCTCGATTAACCTATTTTAAATAGTAATTAATTAATATAAGAAAAAAAATAGACTCTCATCTCTTTTAGTTAGTTTTGCCAATATAAAACTAATCTTGAACTCAAGTAGAAAAAACATTTCTTTGACAACAATATCGATATCAACGAAGTTATGTTGAAATCGATTCAAATCATAAAACAAATAAAAAATTAAATAATATATGTTTGAATACAGAATTAGGAATAAAAAAAGAAATAACTGTACAATGATTATTTTTCTTCAATATACATTTTACGCTACCATAATATTAGCGAATAAATGTTTAATGTAATAAAAAATGGCTTCATCTAAATAATACAATATATAATAGACTACCAAGAAAACAATGCAAAAATTTTGACTAATAATAAAACAGTTATATTATCATTTAACTTAATAATAAATTAATATTTTAATACGTTTCGCCATATTTTATACATTTTGTATATAAATAGTACAGATTATATATTAAACATCGTTGACATTGTATGGACGTTGCGTAGGTCGTTGTTCATTGGTCGCTGGTACCAGGTTTGGGCGCAGGCGCAAGTAAAACGCTGATGTCCCATACCTAAAGAACAATTGAACATATACATTATATGTATATTATATATACAATACGGTCGACGAGTCGTGGCCGCCCTGAAATTAGCTGGCTGAGCATATTTTATTTTTAAATTTATTTTACTTTTCATTATTTTCTTCCCGACTGAACAATGCGCAAAAGTTCAGAAAGCCTAACTACAGGACACGAGGGCGGCCACGATTTGCCGACCATACTGTTCAAGAAGTAACTTTCGTACGAATTAATATTTTTTTACTTGGACTATAATAGCCATAGTAAACTACCACAATTTAAAAAATATAATTGGAAGATCATTTCTTAAAATCCAAAACTATCTTTAATTACTAGCATTTGAATCGCGTCGTAGCACAACTTTCGACTGTAAAATCAACACTTGTAGATTCGATTCCTAATTGGATAAATGAATTATTTTATTTCTCCGCTCTGGTAACAAGATAAAGCTTGGCGTTGAGTTACGCCGCTTGACATGTAATGTCTCCAAAATTGGGCGGTGGCGAGGACCAGAGTAGCGTAAGTATGTAGTAGCATATTTGGTAGAAACCCAGACGGGTTTCTACCAAATCTGCTATATGCGGAATGCAGTGCGAAATAATTAAAAATTTAAACATTTGATAAAGTAGAATTAAGATTGTCACTTTTCATCTATTTATTAAAATTTGTGACAGTCGCCAAAATCTTTACTAATATTATAAAGCTGATGAGTTATTTGGTTGAACGCCGTAATTTTATTGATCTGATTTTTAATTATACGACGTTTTCATATTAGATAGTCCATTTATAGAGAAAGAAGAATAGGCTATATCTATATATAATATTACATTAAAGTTGTTAAGTTAATTGTTGAAAATCTAGTACTTATAATATATTTGATTTTAGCAGCATTTTCCATTTAACCTCTAACTTAAAATCAATCTCCAACGCTATGATAAAAAAATATTTATAATAAATTGAATATTAAAGTTAATATTGTTTTTAGACGTATAAAATTTTTAAACATTTTTTTTTTTTGTAAATAATAAAATAAATACCTTTATAACTCTATCTTTCCCTGCTGTGCACATGCGTCCCGTTGCCTCGTCTACAAATAAAGACGCTACTGCGTGCTTCATATCATGAAACGACGCTAGGGATTCACGTCTGAAACGACATACATCACATCATGTGAAATACTATTTTTAAAGAAATGTGTAATGTATTATTAATATTTGGTATTAGAGAAGACTTGGCAAAAAGAGTGAGAAAGTGAGACCCATAGTCGTAACGTTGACCACAATGGCGCTAAAAATAAAAATTCTAAAAAATAAGAAAAAACTAGAACCATCACCATATTACATTAAAGAATATTTTCCCGTTGAAATTTTAAACAAGCGCAAGGAGCTCCAAATAGAAGTAGATAAAGAGAGAGAGCAAGGCAAATTGGCGATTATAAAGTATGATAAAATCGTTATACTAAAGGACCGAAACCATCAAACCGGGAAGCAAAATTATGAGAATAAGAAAAGAGCTCTGTCAGTGTCACCAGAAACAACCAGATCTGACAGGGAAAAAGGAAAAGAAAATCCCACGAAGATTAATAAAACAAAATGCATGGATAAATACATTTTAAGACAATCTACGCTGCAAGTGGCTACCGAAAAATCAACCACACTACATCAAGACTCAATACCTACAAAAACACTTAAATAGCAACTAACATCGGCCCCTCTTCCTCTCTCAATACGGCCAGTCACCGCGGGAGAGAACGACTACAACCCTCCAATATATCAAAATCTTTACATCTGTACTTTTAACGTTAAGTCACTATTATCACAGGAAAGAATGATACTATTAAAATATTCACTATCAGATACTAAATATGACATATTAGGATTATCAGAAATCAGAAGGAAAGGCAACGAAATCATCGAGGACGAAGACCATATTTTTTGTTACACAGGTAAGGTACAAGGGCAACATGGGGTAGGTTTTTTAATTAAAAAGAAATATAAAAACAACATAACAAGTTACATAGGTATATCATCTAGAGTTTGCATTCTAATAATGAAATTTGACACAGTATCGATTTCAATAATTCAAGTTTATGCCCCCACATCCGATGCGCCAGATGAAGAATTAGATATTTTTTATAATCAGATTGAAGAGGCTCTAAAAATTGCAAGCGGTATCATTATTTTAATGGGAGACTTCAATGCAAAAATAGGCCAGAAAAAACCATCAGAACTTTCTAATTCAATTATGGGAGCATACTGCTATGGAGAAAGAAACGAAAGAGGAGAAAAATTACTACAGTTTGCACTTACTAATCAATTTACAATTATAAACACTATATTTAAGAAAAACATAAAAAACCTTTGGACTTGGACCTCACCAGATCATCAGTATAGGAACCAAATTGATTATATAATGAGTAATGACGCAAAACTGGTGTCTAATATGGAGATTTTAAATAATAAGACATTCCCAAGTGATCATAGACTACTGAGAGCTACAATACATCTGCGAAAGCAAAAGAAATGTAGAGCATCTTTTAGAGGAGTGCAAACTGATCTATCAAGTGACGTAAATCAACAAGTGTACCTCGAGAACTTGTTAGAGAAAACAAATCAAATACAATGGGAAAATATAGAGAATGTAGAATCATTCTATATAAAAATAGAAAAGGCTATTAAAGAAAGTCTAGCGTGTTTAACCTTAATTAAGGCACGTAAAACCATAATATCCGAAGAAACTAAGCAACAACTTAAAAAACGTATAGCACTCCAATTAAAACCATCAAAAAATAAAGAAGAAAAAAAGGAACTTTCAAACTTATATAAGGATACAAACAAAATGTTGAAGAAAGACTATGAAGATTATAGAATGTACATAATTAAAAAACATTTAACTACCTCTGGAAGCCAAAAAAAGGCCTATAAACAACTAAATTCAGAAAAGAGGTGGATTCTTACATTAAATTCGCAAAACACACCGAAAACACAAACAAGAGAAAATCTGATAAACATTGCCTCTAGTTTTTATCGAAAACTTTACCAAAGGGAAAGTAGCGACGAAAACGTGTATAAAAAATGTGAAACTCAATCGATCACTCCCATTGAACCTTTTGATTGTAGTGAAATAATGGAAAAAATAGAAAAGCTAAAGAATGAAAAAAGCCCAGGTCCGGATAACATCCCCAACGAGGCTTTAAAAGTCGGAAAAAAGATACTAATTGGTTTTATCACAATACTTTTTAATAAAATACTAGACACACAAGAAATACCTAAAAAATGGGGTGAATCTCGTATAATCCTTTTATACAAAAAGGGAGATCCTTCAGATATCAATAACTATAGACCTATTAACCTATTGCCATGTATGTACAAGTTATTCGCCATGTGCATGGAAAAACGAATAGAGCAAAATATAGAGATAAACCAACCAGTGGAACAAGCCGGTTTTCGCCCTGGTTATTCGACTATCGACCATATCCACACGCTAGACCAAATAGTGGAAAAACATCTAGAATTTAACCAACCCCTTTACCTTGGATATATCGATTATGCAAAAGCCTTCGATTCAATTTCTCATGAAAGTATTTGGCAAGCTCTGGTACATCAAGGCGTCTCAACCGTATATATAAATATTATAAAAGATATTTACCAGAAAAGTGTAAGTAGAGTAAAATTAGACAGACTCGGACCAATAATATATATACGGAAAGGAGTAAAGCAAGGCGACCCAATGTCACCTAAAATATTCATAGCTGTACTTCAAAATGTCATGAGGAGCTTAGATTGGAGCCAGAAAGGAATACCAGTTGGCGCAGAGTACCTAAGTAACCTCCGTTTTGCGGATAACATTGTACTCTTCGCAAGTACATCAAAACAACTTGAAACGATGCTAGTAGAAATAAACAGAGCAAGCCAAGCCATAGGTCTACAGCTGAACACTTTAAAAACAAAAGTTGCTACGAACAGTTACCAAAATCCTATAACAGTCGGCGAGGCAAGTATTGAATACGTAAACGAATATATTTACCTTGGCAAACAAATATCTTTCAAGAAAACGAGGCATGAAGAAGAAGTAGAGCGTAGAATTAATATCACATGGAAAAAATATTGGAGTTTAAAAGAGATATTAAAATCAAAATTTCCCCTAAAGCTGAAGAAAAAAGTCATCGACTCGAGCTTGCTGCCATGTTTATCCTATGGGGCACAAACCTGGATCTACACGTTTAAAATAAGAAAAAAAATACGCTCCTTTCAGCGTGCCGTGGAACGAAGCATCCTAGGAATCAAGCTCAGGGATAAACAAAAAAGCGAGAGTATAAGGAGAAAAACTAAAATAATAGACGCAGTACAATACATGCAAAGTTTAAAATGGAAATGGGCAGGTCACGTTGCACGGACAACAGATAACAGATGGACAAAGCGTGTCACCAAATGGAAGGGTCCAAGTGGTAAAAGAAGATCAGGAAAACCTAAGGACCGCTGGGTAGACGACATTAACAAAATTGCTGGGAAAGAATGGATACAGATGGCACAAGACAGAAAAGTATGGAAAAATTTGGAGGAGGCCTATACCCAAAAAGGGGCTATGTCTTGAACATGTATTTACTATGGTATTGATTTTGTAATATTTTTTATCAAGTCATAGAAATAAAGGCTTATTATTATTATTATTATTATTAGAATTTTCTGTTATTTGATTTTGATGTTACTATATACAGGCTGTACTTGGATCGACGTTGGTCTATGGCTAGGGGTGTGCACTCACGGCTCGTGGCGCAGCGTGTCGTAGCAGGCGGCGCACACGCGCTGCGGGAACTCGAAGCCCATGACGGGCAGCGGCAGGCGGTGCGGCGAGCACGCGCCGCACACCGCCGCGCCGCACCAGCGGCAGTGGTGCTGGCGCAGACCCAGCTGCTTCTTCTCCATCATGGCGCGCACGTTCCAGATGAAGGGCGCGCGGCACAGCTGGCACAGGTCGGCCTCGCGCCAGGCCGGCGTCTCGCGGCGCTGCACGCCCATGTCCCACACGCCCAGCGCGCCGTCCTCGCCGCACGACACCAGCCGCTGGCAGCCGCCCACGTACCACAGCCCCGTCACCTTGTTGCTGGTTCATTGGGAACGTTACTAAGTACTTCATAAATTGTGTTACATTCGCCAGACAACTATGGCCAGAAGTGAATGAAGATAGTATTGCAAAATCTTCTTACACATAAAGACGATAAAAATATATATTATAAAATATATATATTTGATAGGTCTCGATATTAATGATATATAGAGATTGATTTCCGGGTCATACGGTAAACAAATTGCCAATTGTCATTGCCAACTCTTGTTGTCAACATTAGTGCGTGTATTTACAAGACCACTGACCAACTGATGTCACAGCAAGGCAACAGGGCGTACAGCATTTTGAAAACGCACAAAATTTATGCATTTTCGTAACACTTATCGATTGAAATATATAGATGTTGTAATTTTTATACTGGTTCATTAGGTTTAGATTATAAAGGACTATTCTAAACAAAGTTTCAAAAATGAATGTAATACTGTATTTGGGTGACACTTTGCAATTAATAATAATTAATAAGCTATTTTCTTTGTTTTGGTGATTTAAGTAAATATCTAAACTTATGTAATGGTTTAATTTAATTATAATTTTATATTTAAATGTATTAAATTTTATATTTAAACGAATTAAGTAAATAAATATGCTTACCTATGGCCTTGTAATTCATAAGCTGTTCCCTTTTGTCCACCAATGTCCCATACAATAATAGTTTGGTCGAAAGATCCGCTAAACAACAACTGAGGTATCGGCGCCCAATTTAGTACTCTTACAGAACTAGAAACAGAAATTATAAACATTATGATTTTGACTTAATCGGCATACATAGCCGCAATAAATTCTTCTAATTGAATTTAAAAGACATTTTTATCTACTCATTAAAGCTATTTACTATTATTTTATAATATTTCCAAAAAATTTACGCCTATCGTTGGTAGACGTATGGGACATATTTCAGAAATGTCGAAATTCGAGGAGAAATTTTACAAACAATCTTGTTTGTATATTAATACTTGAAGGTATATTAATATTTGTGTTAAAATTGTTTAGGTTACCCTGATTTAACATTGGAGAGCGGCATGGGGTTCCGCTTCTCAATATGCTATGTTTCTAATTCTAAGGAACAAAGAATAATGAACAAAATTGTCTGGTTATACTAAGTACTCTAAAAAAGAGATTAAAATAAAAAATAAATTTAATAGTCTTGCTTACCCGGTATGTCCTTTTAATGTAGTTACTAAAGCCGCGCCGTTATTATCTAACTTCAGCATTGTTATCTGTCCGCTGTAATCACCTATGAAAGCATATTTCGATTGGGAATCGAATCTGTTTGTTAAAAATTAAGGAAATGTATTTGTATTAAAATTTTCTTACAAACATTGTTTATGCCTTTTTGTTACCAGTATATGGAAAGAATAAAATATCACAAATCTTCTTTTCTTGGAAAAAAAATGTGGTTGTGAGTTCACGGGATATCTTTTGTTTGTGGAAGTTAAATAAACATATAAAAATAAAATTGGTAGGTACTATACATAAATATTTCATGGATATATATAAAACTAAATTGGTTTATTGTAAATATTTCGGTCTTATATGTATTTATCTATAACAACCATAATAAATATATATAATACATATGTTAGCAGTGACTTCACTAAGGCTTCTTGCATTTTCTCAAATAAACATACTCGAAGCCATATTACTGCTACAATAGCAAATCATAAATAAACAATGTTATAATAGCGATTTACTTCCTTATTTTTTAATATAGTCAATAAAGAAAAAATTATGAATATTTTTAAAAACGTTAAAATTGCCCAACAGTCGTTCCAAATTGCATATATTATAATAAAATTATGTGTAAAAAAAGGATACTGCAACGCAGTACACCACGCTTCAAAGGAATAGCCGCCAATCCTTCTTCCAGTCTCGCTGCAGTGATAAGAAAAGAGCTTGTCTCGGCTAACTGATAATACCCACTCGCAGCTCAAAGAGAACACTACTGCTGTAACCCGCGCTGTATGCGCCAGGTACTCACGGGTCTAAAAGATTTATAATTTCAGTTTCACGCTGTATCTAGTAGGTTAGGCAGAGGGAGCCTAGTGTTAAGACACTCCGCTTCCTTTTTTGTGTTTTTGAGTGTTAAGTGGCTGAACTCAACGCCAAGCTTGGCATCAACAGTAGAGCAAAGTAATGAAAATATTAAATATTTCATTTTCTCGAGTGAGAATCGAATCCACAATCTATCGCGTTTACAGTCACGCACTTGTGCTTGTGCTACGACTTCTATAAGAATATAATATAATCATAATAAATTAATCCAGAGATGTATATATAAAATTTCATAAACCAATAAATTTAGCCATATGTAGTATCCCGCATATAGCAGGATAGAGAGAAAACCTACACAGTCCCTTCTGTGTTTTTTTGTCGAATTCGGAACATTGTGTGTTGGGTAGTAGAATTCAAAGAATTTTCATTTTCAAAAAAATTTCAAAATATATACTATGAATTATTTACTAGTTTCATTTATTTACTAGTTTCATTTATACACAGTTTATCAATAGTATCATGGACAGATCAACAGTATCCCATAGGTGAGAAAGTCAATAACTATTTTAATATTTTTTTCACACAGCCCCTCTAAGTTATACTTAAAACTGAATTATGTAAAAAAAATTTGATTCAATGTTATTTTGTTTATTAGAAAAGGAAGATTTACAGAAGTTACACTAGATATACTAGAAAATATACTAGAGGCCTACTTATGAACAACTTGGAGGAAAAAAATCACAAACAAGTAGCCTAACAATCCAGAACAGATTTTTAAATGAAAATAAAATCACTCAACAAAAATATATGGGATATCTATATTGGTATTAACCTCCCTCATCTATCAGCTACTATGGATCTGTCTATCAAGATAAACCCCACCTATTTAATAGAAATATAAAGTTAGAATGAAATATAGAAATAAAATAATCATTGAATTATGAAAATTCTTAACTTTAGTCCATTATCAGTCAAAATTAAGGTCACTTTAAAAAATAATTGTGGTACTAAATGTTATCTCTAAAAATATTGTGTAACAGTATAAATTTTCTGTGTGCATACACCCAACACTGGTAAGTACTATGAGGGAACATAGGCGGTGGTTACTTTAGCAGTTATCAGGTAAATAAGATGCAAAAAATAGTGCCTAACTTTCATTAAATTATAAAATACATTTTTTTATACTGTTATACTATTAGCCCTCCCTCTATTAGAATTATGATTAAATTAAATTTTTCACAAAAAAAAATATTTACTATCCAGATTCAGAGGAAACAAATAACCATTTATCTATTATATATCACATTTAGACTTGAGGCCAGTCAGGGTGCCAGGGTATATACATGCTACTGTAAGTGCAAGAAGCTGTGGGTTTAATTCTCACACACCACAAAAGTAAATATTGAATATGTTTTTTTTTATACAATTCATCATAAAGTAGTTAATAGAAATATCTTAATTGAAACAATGTCTTAACACTGCCTGTAAATGCAAAAGTTGGGGATTGAATGTCCTCTAATTCACCAATATGTCAAGATTGAATCAACAAATCCAATCATTAATTTTAATTTCTATGCTCAGGTAAAACATAGTGTGACATTGAGTACTACCACTCAACACTCAAATTCAGGTGAAAAGTAAAGAACAGAGTGTTTTAACACTAGGTTCTCTGCTTATTTTTTATATGAAGTAAAGCTAAAAAAAATATATTGAGAACTTACTGGGTTTATCCTATTGCAATCAGGTGTGAGTGTAAATTCTGAAATAGTGCCATTTTCTTGACCAATGAATAATTGACGTGTTTCAGGAGTATAGAACATTGACGTGCAACCAGATGGCATGTACTGGCATATACTTGGCCAGTATTGACCTGAATCTCTTTTTAACCATACTCTCACTGTCCTTTAAATAACACAAGTACATTATATTAATAAAATAATTATCAGTGTAAGCAATGTATTAAATTTCTCTTTGCTATAATCATAAAATTTGTAAAAACAAACAATTTCTTTAAAATTATTATTATGTATGTAAAGGCTGGTATACAATTTTAAATGATCACATTAGAATATTTAAACACATATTTGATGGTCCAATAGCGGAATGTAAAGTCAATAAAGTCTTACTTATCATCGCAAACACTAATAACTCCGTCTTCGCCAGGAATCACAACTGCTGCATTTACATCATCAGTACAACCTTCTAGTTTACTTAAAAGTGCTGGTTTTTTAGTTGTTGAAAATCTATCGTTAGGCGTTCTCGGTGCAGGTTTTATTTCAGCAGCCATATTTTGGATTTTAACAGCAAATAAACACTTATTCGTCACTTCTTGATGAGAACGAAAAAGAAAACGTCATAATAATTTTGACATTCCGGTTTATAGCCCACTTTTAGTGTTGTACTATAGCTAACTTATCGATACTTATTCCCATATTATTATAAAACATTTTTAAAAACGATATATATTTATTATTTATATAAAGAAACTTTTAAACGCTAATTTATACCACAAAATAATTGTTGTATATTATTCTATGACCTACAGTGAAAGACATATGTTAGATGACAAGTTTTTATGTAATAATTTGTTTAATAAATAAAGCGTTTATTTTTAAAAAAATATTCGTCATTCGTCATTCGTCTAGATATTTTCGTCATTCGTCTAGATATTTTTTTCTTTATACTGGATAATATACATTATTTATGTTTTTGTGTTGAAAATATAATCATTATTATTGAATACAATTTTATAAAATAGCTTATTCTCAACCAACGTATCTGTTGCAGGCCGTTGTTACATCAGTAGAGTAGGTTGTGTCAAAAGTGAAAACTTCATTCATAAATGTCAACTTCACAAACATATATAACCACGAGGAATAAGCGTGATAAAATTTGAATCTTTTTGTAAAAAATTCAATTAATACTTTTTAAATACATAAGTATTTAAGTAAAAAGTTGTGTCCTGTGAACAAATATAATTTATTCAAACATGAAAGACAAGAAAATAAGTAAACCGCCGTCTGAGAGCGGTTCAGGTTAGTATAATTTTAAATATATTTCTTAATGTTGTAAACAATTTTTAATATGATTAATCGCTTATGTAGATTCCGAAGAAGAGCTATCACCAGAAACCCATAAAAAGTCACTAGAAAAATTAAAAAAGATAGATCCAGACTTTTATAATTTTCTTGAAGAAAACGATGAAAATTTATTAAATTTTGAAACTGATTCCGACGATGATGCTTCTAATAAAGATGATAAGGATGACGACGATCAGCTGCATGTACCCGGACCAATCACTGGAGACAGTGATGAAAGTGATTTTGAGGTAAAAATATGTCTACAATATAATAAGTTTTTTTTTAACATTTTTGAAATATTTTTTCATATTTAGGAAAGAAAAATATTTATTAAGAATACATATAAAAATCCTACTACATAATTTTTTTTATGTTTTCTTAATAAGTATTGTTCTTTCCTAAATGTTGGTATAACACTTTAAAAATGTTAAAAAATATTTTAAAAAATAGTACTCTCTCTTGCCAAATGATAATTCTAAGTAATTATCTTTGGCTAGCCGTTTTTTGTAAAAATCTTCCTATAGAGATACTGACAACAGAAATAAGTTGTAAAAAGCATATAAGAATTTCGACATAGCTCTATGAGAAAGTATGGCTTAGTTTGTGTAGTTTATGGGCTGAGCTCTTGGATGGGTTCCAAGAGATGCAAGATATTTTCTTAATAAATATAATAAGCTTTTTAAAGGCCATTGTGGGGCTGGGGCAAAAGAATGTGACTGTAAATGTAACAATCACATGATTGTGGGTATGATTCCTTTCATTTCCTTGCTCTGGTAATGAGGCAAAGCATGGTTTTAGATTCTGCCACTTAACATGCAGTGCCTCAAGAATGTATTGGAATGCAAATATATTACAGGATGAAACTGCTAAAGTTGTTCATGGAAAAATTACACTTAAAATGCTAGCTCAATGGCAATCAGAGCTACAAAGTGAAGGTAAAATAAAATTAACAACATTAACTACTGTTATAAAAGTGTTTAATGCAGCCATGATAAGAGCCACTAGTGAAGATGGTGCATCTGTGGGAGAGTTTAAAGTTGAAGGTAACCATTTTTTTTAAATATTTGCCTCAAAGAGAATAACAGTTTCGCACATTACCTGCATAGCAGAGTAGGCATAGAAAGTAATGCTCAGTAAATGCTCAGATTTTTCTGTTTTTTTTCCAATTTTTGATATATTATGTATTGAGTAATGGAACTTATTTCTATGTATTGTATAGCAGGGCAAGGAAATTAAAGTAATTGTAATATAATCATTTTCCTGAATAGGGTTTACCACACACCATCCAGCCATATGAGCCTCAAAAATGATATAATTGTTATCTTTTTTTATTGTAACATTTTCAAAGGTTTAATTCCTTAAATTTCAGGATCCTCTATTTTTAATGCAGTCATTCAAATATGTGTCTTATATTTGCCGCCTGCCATAAAAAAATACTTAGGCATGGAACAATCTGGCAAAGACCCACAAAAATGTAAACATTTTATAAAAATCAAAGGTCCTCTTGTAGCATATCTAAAAGATTTGTTGAAATTACTAAGTGGAATTAGTTCAGAAAACATTCTAACTGTACTTCTTAAACATTTACATCAAATGTCAGTTTATGTGGCGTGCTTTAATAGTATATCAAAAAGGGCACTAAAAAAATTAATCTCACTTTGGAGTAATAGTGAAGAGACGGTCAGAGTTCTGGCATTTTTGTGTATTCTGAGAATAACAAGAAATCAGCAAACATCTCTTCTAGATTTAGTTTTGAAGGCCATGTATATGACTTATGTTAAAAACTGCAAGTTTGTCAGTCCATCAACATGGCCAGGAATAAACTTTATGAGAAGATCCTTAGTGGAAATGTTTACATTGGACTTAAATGTATCATATCACCATGTGTTCCTTTACATAAGACAACTTGCGATACACTTGAGAAATGCAATTGTCGTTCAGAAAGTTGAAAATAGACAAGCTGTATACAATTGGCAATATGTTAATTCTTTACATTTATGGGCTGATTTAATATCAGCTTCATCTAATAAGCCTCAGTTGCAGCCATTATTATATCCTCTGGTAATGGTTATAACAAACACAATAAAGCTAGTGCCCACACATCAATATTATCCTCTAAGGTTCCATTGTGTGGAGATACTTATACATTTATCAAAGGAAACTGATACTTTCATACCAATACTACCATTTTTAGTTGAGGTTAGTATTTATCAAGTTTTTTTTTATATCAATAAAGAATTTGGCCATAAAAGAAATTTAAGAATTAATTTATTTAGAAATGACAATTATTAGAAAATAATGCTTGATTTTTTTCTTTGATTTATTCTCAAAATAGCCCACTTACAGGCAGGCAGAGTAGACAGATAGAACATGAAAACCAAGTGTTAAGATACTCCATTCCTCATTAAGACACTTCCTTCCCCACTTTTCTCCAAATTCGTTAGGCATAGCGTGTTGAGTGGCCGAACTCAACGCCGCGCTTTGCTTCGTTACCAGAGCGAGAATAAAAATACGAAATAAAAATATTATTTTATACCCTGGTAGGAACCCATAACCGTCGCGTTTACAGTCGCACGCTTGTGTCCCTGCGCCATAACGGATTCATTGTAAAAAATTATTGTTAAATAAATAATGATTCCAAGGTTTTTCTTTCTAGAAAAGAATGGTTGGGTAGGATTCTATGCCCATCCAGGGGAACCAAACATTGTTTCCTTGCAATATTTAGACAAAATTGGATGTTAACTTCTATTATCTAAACTAACTATAGAATGTAATAAACGAAATACACTCAAATTGGTTGGAAAGTTCAAGAAGGAGTGTCTTGACACTGGATTCTTCCAGCTTTATGTACCATCATTTTTATATAAAGCTGGATGGAGGCCGAGAGAATTTTAGGCAGTTCTGCTTTTGGTCCAAACTTAAATTTGTTGTTATTAACTATAAAATTATTTGTAAATTACAGGTATTAACATCGTATGATTTCAACAAAAAGAATAAAAAAGTGTCAATGAAGCCATTAGATTTTTCGTGTATCCTCAGATTGGGTAAATCACAATTGATGGAGAATGGCTTCAAAGATTCTGTAATAGACAGAGTTTATGCGTTATTATTGGAGTACACAGCAAATGAATCACATTCTATAGCTTTTCCAGACTTGTCTTTGTTAGCAATAGTACAGGTTAGCATTTTAAAATAGTTTTTCCTGGTGGTTAAAAGTTGTACAGGCTCATTCTAAGGGCCCAACTCTTACCGCGGATATAGCCTTTCTCCATAAATATACCATCCAACGCAAAAAGTACTTCTCAATTCAAACCAATAGTAACCATATAACATTAGTATAGATTTATAATTTTGGTGGGTACTTAATAATACTGAGGAGATCACATAGCAGAGATCAAATTTCCAGAAAACTGAGTTCAAAATTTTGAATCTTTATGTAAAAAGGAATGTTTAATGTTTTCTATCATTTGAAACTTACTGTCAATTTTTTTATTGTAATAATTATTAGAAGAATTTTAAATAACTAATTATATTTAACTATTTACAGATAAAACAATTCTTGAAGTCATGTTCCGTTTCTAATTATACTAAAAGAATGCGTCAATTATTAGAAAAAATAGAAGAAAATTCTAAATTTATAGAAAAAGAAAGAGCCAAAATAAATTTTGCACTAAGCGACGACAAAATGGCAGCAGCATGGGAAGCAAGAATCAAAGCTAAGGCCACACCATTGCTTGCATTCTTTGAGAGCTGGAACAAAGTGAATAGAATACAGAAACGTAAGAAAATAACTAAGAACGATGAAATTGCTGGTGTAATGCCATTAATAAAGAGGCCTAAGATAGCTGAAACTGAGGAAAAAGTTAGTAAACCTGAAAGGAAGGGTCCATTAGTACTTTTCCCATCAGATGATGAAGATGAAGGTGACAATTTTAAATTGGAAGAAGAAACTGAAAAATCTGAATTAAAGAAAAAGAAGAAACTAAAGAAGAAAGCTAATAAAAAAGAACAGAAGACTACAGTAAAAGAAATTGATATTCCTGATACCGAGGATGTTGTACAGGAATTTAGTGTCAATGATTGGTAGAAAATAAAATTTTATTAAAAATCCCTTTTTTTTATTTTACTTAACCACAAATTGTTATTTTAGGATTTTTTTTAACTTATTTTAATATATATATTTTGTGGTAATTGAGACCGAAGTCAACGAATATCTTGAATAATAATTTTGTTAACTGACAAAGATATCCCACAAATGAGAAAAAACAACATGAAATGTGATATAAAATTTATTGAATATAATAAAATAACATATAAATGATTAGAAAACTACAATCTAAATCACATAACTCCTTGTAGGAAATACGTCCATTGTACTTTTGGCTCGGGCGGCTCGTACGTCTCTATAGTTAAACAGCCAGTGGGCATCGTCGACTGTTTGTTTGGAGGTAAATCATTTAAATATACCATCACTTTTAAATCCTAAAACAAATATCATACAAATATATTTTTCTTTCCTGAGTGTGGAATAACACTTTGAAAAATATTAAAAATATCATACAAATAGTCAAGTTTTGAAGCCGGTATTTATCCTATTTTATCTTTTATATGGGATAGGCAATAAATTCCTGGTAATAGATCACTTACGTTCTTAATCTTGGAATAGGAATCACCTCGCGATCAAATCATTTTTCTTTTATTTATTTTTTATTTTATGCTTTCATTGTATTCAAACACACAGTAAATTGACAAATATTACCTTTTTCGGTTTCAATGATTCATATACAGTTTTTATATGAAATTCTTCGCGATCTATGCTTATTTTGAAAGTTCTAGTTTCTTCAAAAACATTTTTAAATTCAATAGTAATAGAACCACCAGCTTTAACTTCATACGGGCCCTGCGGTTTTGGTTCCATTCCTGTACCCTTGATACTGAAACTTTACAATTATTTTATTTAAATAATCCTGGAAATACTTAATTGGACTCTCCAAATTACCGGGGAAACAAATTTATTTTTATTAATATAATTAGCTACACTAAGAAAAAATATAACAAATTGAATAGATGCTGAACGACGAAATATTATTCAAAGTAACAAAACCAGCTACGTTTCAAATTTTCAATACGACTTAAATTACATTCCCTAATTTTATTTATATAAAAGAATTAAAAAAATGACTATATTAAGTTTTTTTATGTTAATTTGTGGAGAACAATATCAGTCGCCTTTATAGTAGCTAAATTTCAGAAAAATACTAACATAAACTCTCCTGCAATAGGTGACATAAACGATACATTGCAGTACTGAACTCCGTACTCTGTTGGCTCAAACAAAGCTTGGAACTTTCCTCTCTCATACGGACCTAGTCCGTATTCCTTTTCCGTTATTATTGATGGATGGGATACCTTCAAAATGAGTTATTAAATATAGAGACTTTTTGACAATTTTCAATTAGCCTTATAACTATATATATATGTAATGTAATTTATAATGATTTTACAATTTTATAGCTTTTGTTCATATTAATATAATTATACATCTTAAAATTTATACCTACATCATATTTTAAAAGGAATTTCAAAAATAGAATGAGATTAGGATTGTAAAGATTTAATACTGAATAAATATATTCTTTGCACATAAGTGTATAAGGTATAATAGTCTATAACCACAATATGTCGAGTAAAAATGTAATATTAACCGTAGCTATAAAGTCCGTTCGCGCGTCAGTTTTGTTTTGCACTCGCAACCGTAGTGGAATACTCGAACCCAGGGGAGTTGAAAACTCTAGATTTTTCACTTTAGCAGGAAGACATTTCAATATTACGCTATAAACATAAGTGCCAACAAGGTCGTTGCTTATTTCTAATAGCTCCTCAAACTCACCCACCACGAGAGGAGAGTATACCATTACGAGCGTCGCCTAAAAATTAAAAGTAGTAGTTGTAGTTAGTATAGGTACAATTTTTTTTATTTAAAATTCAATGTAAAATATTTTCTATATAATAATTAAAGAAATTTTATTGTTTTGAAAGTTGGTACTATAATACCAATAAGCATTTAAGTATATTCAAAATCTTTGTTTCTTCTCTATTTATCTTCTCACATTATAGCGCAGAGGGAGTACGGAGTTTGGTCCCATGGGAATGGTATTATTTACATTTGTATTTATGTTTTATATTCATATTTTTTTAATGTATTATTTTTTCGCTCTAATAAACTAAAGAAACACGTTGAGTTACACTACTCAACGCTCAATTTCTAAAATTCTGGCGGAAAGCTGTGAATAGTAACACAACTCCATCCTCTACTTAACGTCTATTTTAAGATTTAACAAGATGGTGAATCTATAGAGGTTTATACAATCAAAACTAATAATATAATCTAAATAGACTTCTAGTCTTGCAAAAATGATGTTCTCCCTAGGTAATGTACCTACAGCAAGAAATTCTACATTGTAATGATAAGCAATCTCCAAGACAGCGATTTAAATCGATAAATATAGGGTAAAAAAAAATCTTTTCAATTAATTCAATAGACCATAATATATTTACCTCAGAGTTTCTACTAATTTTCAAGATATCAGGGATTTCTAATTTATCACATTTTATATAAAACTCTGCATCGAAGCCGAGAGGATTTTTAATGACGAGTTCCTTTTGAACCGATTCACGTGCTCGAGAAGTAAATATAAGCGTGTCCACTATTTGACTAGCCGTCACAATTAGTTCTACATTGTAAAATTGGTATTCACGATTGTCTTCATTTATAAACAAGACCTAGAGATAAATAATATTAATTATTATTATTATATTATTTGTAATAAGGTATGTAAGTTAATCCAAGTTAATTGAGGCCAGTCATGGCGCAGGGACACAAAGTGTGACTGTAAAATCGACTGGTTGTGGGTTCGATCCCCACTCGAGGAAATAAAATATTTATTTACATTTATATTTTCATTTCTTCGCTCTGGTGTCGAGGCAAAGCGCGGCGTTGAGTTCCGCCACTCAACACGCAATGCCACCAGAACTCGGCGGAAAGTGGGGAACGGAGGGTCTTAACACTAGGTTCCCTCTGCCTACCCTGCTGTGTGCAAGATACAACGTGAAGCTGATTTAATTTTTTTTAATTTTTTAAGTTAATTCAAACTTTTACTATGAACCGTTGTTATAGGATTACATCTATCTGCTTTCATTAATATATGTCATTAATGAAAGCAGAGATATTCTTATAACAACAACAATAAATACTCTTTCACTAAAAACCAAGAGATATGAATAAATAAATAAATATCATAACTTGAGATATATTTTATTTTTATAAAAGTGGTGTACAAATAAAGAAATAAAATGAAAATAAAAAATAATACTAATTTCATACTTTTGTATACATAGTGCACTCTTCGTAACACGCAAATGTCCAGCGGCAAGTGGCAGTTGCCTCTCCCCATACTTTGACGGTGTCAGGATGATTTATTTCATAGTATCCTTCGAATTTTTCAGGCACTATTCTAACGATCTCCGTAGAAACAACGTATGACTCTGGAAACTAGATATCAACGTAAAGTTTATTATTTTTTATAAAATTTACATAATATTTTTCAGTTTAAAAAAGATATCTTTTAACATCTTGGTGATTTAAATTTATTAAATTATATATTGGTATTTTGGTTAGAAAGTACCAAAGAATCTGTTATTAAGAGTAACTGAAACTATATTTATATTGAGAATAATTTGTAAGTATAAGAAATAACTTTAGTTATCGTTAATATCTTCATTATCTTTAAAAATAAATAAATAAATCAGCTTCACGCTGTATCTGTTATGCTGTTAAGACACCGTTCCTCACTTTCTGCCGAGTTCTGGAGACATTGCGTGTTGAGTGGCGGAACTCAACGCAGAGCTTTTGCCTCGACACCAGAGCGAAGAAAATGAAAAGATAAATGTAAATAAATATTTCATTTTTTGAGTGGTAATCGAAACCACAACGAGACAGATTTTACAGTCACACTTTGTGCCACTACGCCACGATTAGCCTCAATCTCATTTCATTATCTTGTTATAGAGTATTATAATTATAATTCCCATCTATATACATTCTTAATTTATTTATACAAAATAATATTAAAGTATGTTTGTCCTTAAAATATACAAACCTCAGTAATATTGTAAACAAGTAATTCCTTAGTACATATCTCTTTAGCTGAAACTGTGATTGTGATCGTGCCGTTAGGATTGGGATTCAACGCTGTCCCCATCAATGTGATAAAGAGAGCACTCTCTCCTAAAGGAGAGTATAAGACTTGACTCTGTTAATATAATAAATTTACATGCATATTTCAGAATATTATTATAATAATTATTATAATTACAACTGTAATAACGTATATAAATATATAAAATTTATTTAAACATTGAACAAAACGGTCTAATTATTTTATCCATTACACCGCCCATCTTGTATAGAGGCAGGTTGATCACAATATACAACTTAAAGACCAGAGTCTCTCTCTGTATAACCAGTCTGAACGTCCATTTCATTAACATAAGCATACCCCGGTAACGATTTTAACACAAAAATAATACGAGTCAATCAAACTTCAACTTTGCAACAAAATTGTCTTAATTTCTAATAATGTACCTATTAATAACATATATAAAGTAAAACGCACCTCATGCTTGCCCATGGTTTTAGGTTTAAAGTACACTGGTATATCGAAGATAGAGTTGGGCTCTACTTGAAATTCTTTTAACGTCTCAAAAGGACCTCCAGATACTTCAGATAAAATGAGCCATACATCGTCTGAACTACATGATGATACAAAATTAAGTTTATTTATATAATCAAGATATAAAAATATATATCTAAGCATAAATGTATTAACAAAAAAAAAACGGAAATTGATGAGTTATTCAGTTATCTATTTTATAATAAGTTTATTAAAACGTAGTTTAAATTTTGATACTTACGGATTTGTAACAACAACATACTGTTCGTTGACTTCTCTCACGGGACATTCGAAAAATAATGTTTTTATTTGTATATTACCGGTGTCTATACATGTGGCATACAATGCTAATTCTAACGGCTTATAATTCTCTATATTGCAGCATGCCTAATGTGAAAAAAAGTAATTTTTGAAA
The DNA here is from genome assembly GCA_013403705.1 of Heliconius hermathena. Taxonomy (NCBI): domain Eukaryota; kingdom Metazoa; phylum Arthropoda; class Insecta; order Lepidoptera; family Nymphalidae; genus Heliconius; species Heliconius hermathena. The sequence continues at coordinate 79,003 of JAAIXJ010001782.1, read as the reverse complement.
TAACTAGTATTTGTTTATTACTTTTCACGCACAAACTACTGAACGAATTTAGATGAAACTAATCAATAGTAAAGCTTATATGTACAGGGTGGAAGTGTCAGCGCTCCTGTTACGGGAACGGCATATAGGGTAAAATATTTTAAACCCATACCAAAAGAAATTAATCAAAATATCTCAACGGTTTAGACGTATATTTTTTTTTCATTTCACGATGTTTATCCATACCCGTATTTTGTGTGACGCAGTTACGCATAGATACCAATAACGTAAACACATACTACTACAAAAATACTACTAAAGGTTAATCAACTTTGAACTTTGCCGCCAATACCTACGACTCGATTTTCCCTTTGATAGGTTTATGTGTGCGTGCGTCGTTCTTGGCAAATCGCGTTTTATATTACAACAATAATTTTATTATTTATTTTGATTGACAAAATCACTTTTTCATTTTTGGGAAAAAAAAATCATAAATTGTATTAGGTTTTTATAGAGTAGTTAAAACTGTGGTTTCATTTAAAGTGGTGCTGACACTTCCTCCCTGTATATCAGAATAACACACAAACTGAAATTTATGTAAACATTTAGTATATGTTAAAGCGGGCTAAGCCGCGTTCGGGCGCTAGTTTAATATAATTTAAAATTGTAACTTACCCACACTTTTATGAAAGGGTTATGGTTGACAGGTCGGAAAGTAATCGTGAAGGTAACGTTAGTACGAGCAGCGATGGCGCCTTGCATCGGCGATATTACAAATTCACTTGATACCAGCGGCTGCCACCAAAATCTCGACGAAGAAAAAATATTTTTTTAATTAATAAAGAACTTTTTGACCACTTTATAATAATAAAATATTGTATTAAAATCTATGTAGCTAATGATACTTATATAGGCGATACTCAAAATTTCGATTTATGGGGCCCTAAAAGGGAAGAAACGGAATTCGTATAGTATCTTTTTATTGGCCGTCTGTCCGTCTGTTAAGATCATTTATTTCTAGATCGCTTGGAGCTATCGAGCTGAAATTGATATAAAATATTCAAATTTACTTTTCGTTACACAGACATCAAAGAAAAGATCAAGCTTCTAAGTTAACGCAATCAAAAGATACAAGTATTAACGCATCGTTCTTACTGCATTTTGTATGAAATTCGCCGCGTAATCAAAGTCTAGTGGACTAGTTATGAAATGTGGCATAAATTGAGAACTTACAATATAAATCAAGTAAAATTGTTTAATATTGTAAACTTATTACTTATACTTGTTGTTCATTACATACAAAATGAGGGCATACGCTCGCAAACTTAATTTTGTAAATTTTTATACTAATGAAATACTTCCCATTGACCTACAATCTAGAAATTGATACTAAACCATCGATGCCTTGGACCCGTTTTTATTTTTAGCAGAGATTACTTTATTGAATATCACTGTGACAGAGTCGGGATGCAACTATCACTGTACTGTATCCAAACGCACGTGACAACAACAATATTTATCATATACATATATCAAAAGTGGAAGTTAAGCAAAATGCAACGTTTGAGCTATTGTTTTCTCTATCTACAGTCTACTTTGTAAATCGAACAAAGTAAAACCTGTTTCTAAAAAAAATTTAAAATCACCTAGTTCCAAAGTCACCCTTGTTGAAAAGCATGACTTTCAATATTTTGCAGCCACGTCTCCGCACTCGACCGAACTGTAGTGAGTTCTGTGAGAAGTGCAAGTCCATGCCGGTGGCGCTGCCGCTTAGACGCACTAGAGGACGCTCGAATTGAAACACTTTCATGTTTAACTGGAAATATATTCGTTTTATTAAAATATTAAATTTTACTCGCGGTTTCGCCCCTATGATCCGATGGAAGTAACTAAAAGTTATGTATGACACATTTTAAGGCTAATAGCTTTCCTCAATAAATTGACTGTCGAACACATAAAATAAATTGCCAATTCGAACCAATAGTTCCTGAGAACAGCACATTGAACCAAACAAACTCTTCTGTTATATATTATAAGTATTTATAGCATGGAGTAACCATATAAAGAATATATGATAATGATTGATTTGTATTATACAATGATCGGTTGGCCGATATACTTGATGGATTCATCAATTAACCATTCATGGCCTGAAGCCTGAATGGTTAATTTATAATAGTGTAGACTTAAAAAAACTCCAAAAGCTAATTTTACCTGTACGTCCAAATTACTTATCATGCCAATAGGCTTGAACTGTATTTTCAAGGGGACCTTCATGTGCGGTTTAATACTACATTTATTTGGCACAGCCTTCAATGAAGATAAAGCATTTTTGGAATCTTTCGCGATTTGTTCTTGTATTTTATCTGTCTTATACTTTTGTAACATTTCTCCTCTAGAAAAAAATGGTAATTATTTTTTTACCATAGTACCTAAAAATAGCTGAACGCGATAGTTATTAATTATTTTTACCATTTAATTTAAAAAAAATTAAATTATTAGATACTGGTACTATTAAAATTGTAAGAATAAAAACTTTCATTTGCAATAATCATTACCAAATGTTAAGTTATTTAAATATTATGTACCTATATTAAAATGTATTATTTTTTTATTTATAATAATAACCTTGAAGGACCAATTTCCGATATACGCAAATTCGTTACACTTGGATTAAGACAAATGCTGGTCCCTTCAGACTTTGTATTGTCTTCTTCAACGTTTTGGTACATCACTCGAAATATGAAAGTGGCGTCTATCGGCACTTTGCTATGATTCATCACTTCTATTTGACGAATAATTTTCTCACCGACTTTAACTGGTCCTAGATCGAAACTTTTTTGGCAGCCTTCGAATAAATCGAAAAGCAGAGGGATACCTACAAATTTTAATATTATTTGGTGTAATGCATGTTGGTGTATGTTATAATATAATTTTTACGGAACTCTTATAGCTATGAAACTGACAAAATTAATAAAATTATCATATGCACAAAGTGGAAATATATAGATTCGATAATAGAATTTAGAGGATATATTTTTCTTCTTAAAATCGATGTTGCTTATGATGCTTGAATTTATTATAAATATATAAATGAGCCTGCAAATTAAGAATTATAGAGAATTATAGTATATAAAGTTGTAATCAGACCTTCGCCCTTAATTGTTACATTTTCTTCGCAAAGTGAGTTCACCCAAAACTGAAGTTTAAATTCGTACTCCTTTACTTGCTTAGGACGGAAATAAATTGAAATCTTTAATCGTCTTTTTGGCTGAATAGCATTTTCTTTATTATAGCTCACAAATAACTCGGGCAAATTAATAAAGTTCAAGTCCAAACTAAAATATAATATATTAAGCTTAATGAATTTATCTAAATATTTGCATATTTTTTAATAATTATCACTACTTCATATGAGACTAGAAAAACTGAAAGGAAAATTATATTGCTCTATGATTTAATTTATTACAGTTACTAAATTTGCCCTATCTTCATTATGTACTAAACTAAGGTTAAAGTTAACAAAATTAAAATAAGTTTAAGTGAGTTTAAAATATATCAAAAACAGAATTTAAGCGTAATAAGCACTTCATCGTTATTTTATTGAATTCATCTACATAAATAAGAAATTATAATTACTTTATATAAAACTAGACAAATACTGAAATCAAAATTATAAAGCTGTATGATAATTTATTACAGTTACAAAATTTGCTCTATCTTTATTATGTGTGAAAAGGTTATACCTTCTACAGTTACTAAAATTAAAATAAATTTAAGTAAGTAAAATATATCAAAAATTTTAACGTACGTAACAGGCACTTTATCATCATTTTCAAAGGCTATATTTTTTTTATACGTAGGGTCGGGAGCGTTCACTATACACTTTCCAAAGTCATAATCCATACAGGAGAAATGATATAATGGTTTCTCTATTTCAGAGTGAATATATATATTATATTCTGGGCCATCTGAAATCTATTTAAAAAAAAGAAGTTTTATTTGAAAAATAATTACTAAAGATTATTTAGTTATGTGATATTATATTATTATATTATAATTTGTTTTAATTATCTTATTTTTTTAGATAAAGTTCCAATTTGAAAATACTGTTTTATTGTTCAATTAAAATAACTTTTAAACAATATTTTATTTTGTTAATAAATTAACACATTAAATTAATAATTTATATATTAATAATACACACAGATAATGTAACTGGAAAAGCTTCCACGGGAACTTTCTTCAACGTGAAATGAAGGATGCACTCGACTTCACTGGCGGGTGCTACGTACCCACTATTTGGCTCTACGTAGAGTTGTAAATATTTCTTAACACCGCTTGTATTGTAGTGCCAGTCAAAGAAAAATGATGCTGAACCCTCATTTTTGATGGTAAATGGTATTGTCCTTTCATATGTTGATGCAGTCTATTATAAAATTAAAAATTAATCTGGCTCGAAGGACCAAAAGAATAATATTAAAGTTTTTTTTGTATTAGAATAACTTTAACAGAATTAAAAACTAACTTGGTCCAAGTGAATATTAGTAATGGCATCATGACACAAAATATGTTCGTTTCCTATCAAATAATAAATTATTTTCGGTTTTATTGAATAACTTAACGCATTCACGCATAATGTTATTAATTTCGTCAAATGTGTAACACTACAAAATATCTTGAAAGATAACGGCCCATCTTGAATTGGAGTGTACGTTATCCTGGAAATTTAAAAACATTTGCAATTTCATTAATTTTGTTTTATATCAACTAGGAAATATTTTTATTTATGTTATATAAATAGAACTCAAAGTAAAACTAAAACAACATAAACATTTAAATATTTGCTCAACTAACGAATTACTAACTTAATAGGTGTTTCTGTTCTTGGTCTAAGAACACCGCGTTCAGGTTGAACTATCACCGGAGTTGTTCCTGACTCGTTGCAAAGAGAATTTCCTTTAAACTCAAAATTAAGGCTTTCGCTTTCATTATTTTTCAATATAATTTCATTATAGGTAGTGAAGCCCACTAAAGAATTTCTTATTACTAAAATAGTAGGTATAAACACCACTTCCGGTTCCCGCACTATGCCTACTATTAATAAATTCATAGTTAACGAATACGCCGGAATGATAAATTTCCACTGTGACTCGTAAACCTGAAAACATTACTAATTTTAGAATTCAACATTACATAATTTCAATGCAATTGTTGTGAATACTTTTAATTTGATATTTATTATAACAAAACCAAAATCAAGAATTATTTTAAATTAAAATTTTGAATCAAATATCTAACTAGAATGAAATAAACCTTTTCATTTCTATTTTAAAGTATACTATAATATTAAAAATACATTATATAGTAAAATCAAGTTTTAAGAATAATTTAGAAAGATAACTCAAAAGAATACTATAATAAAATGTATTTATATCGTAAAATATCTAACTCCGGGTGCTGTTGGTGCAAACGTAAAGACCACTTCGACGCTGGTGCCTCCTTCCACGAAACCCTTCAGCATGTCACTATGCATCGGAATCAAATCGGGCTTGTCTGACATTATCATTTCAAATATGAACTCGTAGCCTTCACAAGTAGGATTTACCACGTTGAAAGCCCTGAATGTAATAATAATTATGTTTTTTAATTAATTATGTTAATACAGAATTAAAATAAAAAACTATTTTCTTTTGAGGCCAGTCGTGGCGCATTTGTGCCCCACAAATGTGCGACTGGAAGCGCGACTGTTTGTGGGTTCGATTCCTACTCGGGCAAATCTCTCTAACTCGAGCTCTGGTGTCGACACATACAATGCCTAAAGAAATTAGTGGAAAGTGGGGAGCAGAATGTCTTTACACTAGGCTTTCTCTATCTACAAAGGGTGGGTCAGAGCGTAAAGCTGCAAAATAAGTTTCTTTTAGATTCATGCTTTATCCTGCTTGCAACATGATAGTAAAATAGAACTCGGTATCAAGCTCTGCTTTCCGCCCGTGTTGAGCACCGAGTGCCCACACTTCTTATATTAATTTATTATAATATGGGCTTATGGTAACTAAAATGGAAAGTAATATTCCCTTAAGTGAATTCCTTCCACATGCACTATAAAATGACTTATTTTAAATATATACACGTAATCTATACTTGTAATAAAATTGTAACGGATCGGTGTCTGTACATGGAATGTCAGTTGTGGGTTCAGTTCAGAATTATAATTTATTAATATTTTGGGACCAGTAATAACGCGAGAGCACAAAGTGTGACTGTAAACGCAGCTGTTTGTGGATTTAATCCTCTCTCGAAATGAAATATTGATTTATATTTCTATTTTCTTCGCTCTGATGTCGAACCAAAGTGCGGCGTTGAATTCCGCCACTCAACACGCAATGATTCAGAATTCGGTGGAAAGTGGGGAACGGAGTGTCTTAACACACGGTCCTTCTCCCTACCCTGCAGTATGCAGGTACAGTGGGAAGGTGATTTGATTTAATATTTTCATTTTTCGCTTTGATAAAAAGGCAAAGCGTGGCGTTGAATTTCGCCACTCAATATTTAATGCCTCGAAAATTTCGTGGAAAGTGAGGAAAACAGTGTCTTAACACTAGATTTTCTCTGCACCCTCTGCTATTATATATGCGGGACGCATCAAGCTAATGCTACAATTGCCTTACTATAATGTCTTTTTTGAGAAATACATACACAAATGACTAAGCCTGTTTGTTTTACTTGGCACCGACTTCCAAATTATAAAATCTTTCAAAAATTATTTTTGTTCAACAACAAAATTAATATTTTTAACCAAAAAAANTTAAAGTAACTTTAAAAAAAATACTAACAAGTAAAGCTTATTACACTGTTCAAGAATATTTAGATGATAAACATGTATGGAATTAATGTCTATTGAATGTGATGCAGGTTAGCTGCCAGATAATGTAATAATACCATTGACTTTGAAAAGAGCAACTGTTGAGTTTCTTGCCGGCTCTTCTCAGCAGAACTGCCTTCCGAACCGGTGGTAGCTTGTTTTTTTTGTTTACATGTTCATTTGACGATTCAAAAGTGCTTATACGAGTTTATTTGAATAAAGAATATTTTGAATTTGAATTTGAATTTGAATGGACAAAAAAAATGAAACCACACGGGAAGCATTAGCTATCAAATAAAAAAAAATATCAAAATCGGTTCACCCAGTCAAAAGTTCTGAGGTAACAAACATAAAAAAAAACATTCGTATTGATAACCTCATTTTCTTACGGAAGTCGGTTAATAAGAGTACATGACCGCAAACTTAAGTTTCTAAATTTTAATCGCAGCATCATCAAAACCTATAAGATATTTCCCAATCACAAACCTGAAATTGGTACAGAACCCTCTGTGGGCAAGTCCTCCTACACTTTTCGAGGCGAGTTATTCTAAATACATTTAAATAAACATTCATATATTTAAAACGGGCGTAGCCGCACATGGGCCGCTAGTAAAGATATAAATATAGATGTAAACTAAACTAAACCTTTCAAATAGTATCTAATTTATATTAGAAATTATTTACTTTTTATAGCAGCCAGAACCAAGAACATTAAACTCCAGCACAGTAGTGTAAGCTGGGAGAGCTATACCAGTAGCTTTTCTTCTACCAGACGTCAAATAGTCGCTCTCTTCTATATCGAGATGCACATACGGAACCAAAGATTTGGCTCGAATTTTACAGGATATATTCTGATCGTATGGATCTAAATTATCTATAAAAAATATTATTAAACATTATATTATAACTTTCAACATATTTTTTCATCTATTAAGAAAAATAATTTTGCACAAATTTAATACAATACTGGAAGTATAATCAAGAATTACCTATAGTACTTTTTAATTTTATATTAAAACAGAAAGCCTCTAATGGAGCAAAAGTAACTTTGAACTCTTTTTTCTCATTCGGCTTCAAACAGTCCTTTGCGGGCTCTATCACAAACGGCAAATCATTCTCAAACCACGTGTCTACGCTCTCTCTCGATGAACTGCCACTAAACAAAGTTAATTTGGTCGGATCTGAAATAAATTTTCGTATAGATATTCGTCACAGATATATTAAAATCAACTTCACTCTCTATCCCGCACACTGCAGGGTAGGCAGAGGGAACCTCTCACAGTGTTAAGACTCTCCGTTCCTCACTAGATATATTAAGATTTATAAAATGATTGATTGATAATTGTTATATTTGCACTAGTTTTCTTGTAATCTAAGCTAATATAAAATGTCCCAAGTATAATTATGCGTAAAATAATAAAGTCGGAGCAAAAGTATTTTCGTATTAATAAAAATGCGACGAACGCTGCGAATAAAGTTTGTACGGTTTACGGACAGTAGCACAAATGTGGTATAAGCGTTTCAAGTCTGGAAACTTTAATGTGAAAGATGAGGTTCACTCTGCACGCCCTGTCACAGATAAAATCAGTGCCATCTTTGAGGAAGTGGAGAAAGATCGACATTAGTAGCTTCGAGATTGCTGAAGAAGTGGATGTTGATCATAAAACTGTTTTAAGTCATTTACGAAAGTCTTGGGTACAAGAAAAAAACTTGACATTTGGGTACCACATGATAAGGCAGCAACTGATAAGGTTAAAAAAGCTATTGAGAAAAATCGGCCAGAGTTGGTGAACAGGTGATTTTCTTGTTTCGATCATTGCAAAACTCTTTAGGAAGCATAAAGCTAACCTCAAAAGAACACTGTGAATACTACCTGTCAGATTTTTTTAATCAAAAATCTCAAAATTTCTACAGGAATGGGATCATGGCACTACCCTTAAGATGTCAACAAGTCATCGATCAAAACGGCATATACATATTATAAATAAATAAAAAATTATACCTACAAAAATATTTCCCCTTGTCTGATCAATACGAAAATACTTTTGCCCTGACCTTATATTTGTTATATATCATTTAATATAAGTATCATATTGGAAAAATCTATAAACTAATGAATGAAGGATTGAAAGATAAACTAATTACTAATTTTTAATTGAATACATTACCATTCTCATTCTCTGTTTGCTCAACAAACAAATGCTCTTCTTGTGGATTTCTTTCATTTCCCTCGTTAATTTCCTTAAAGTGAAATTATTTTTTTTAAGAATAGAGTAAAATAAAGTAAAATAATTATTCGTCTAGATATTCTAAATACTTGCCTCAATGTTACCAAATTTATCAATTCTAACTGGAAACTCGTCATCAATTACAAAATTCCACAATATTTTCATTGAAACTTTTCCTGTATTTTCTACATGGAATATAAAATCGCGAATCTGAAAAATTATTTATGTTATAATATATGTACGGCGAACGTACCTGTATCCATAAATTATAACTATAGAAATCGTAAAGCTTCTTTAAATTCATTGGAAAAGTTAAAGATTTATAAATAAAACAAAAAACATATTATAAATTACAATTTTATTTGCTTAGACTATGGAACGTAAAATTCCGTTTTTTGCCGTTCGAACAGCAATATTTGGTATTTTAGATTAACACTTCTCTATACTCTCCAAACGCACTCCATACACATTTCAAGTTTCTACGCTACAAAGTTTCGGCATANATATATATATATATGTAATTAAGACCTTAAAAAAAACATATTTATTATAAGTGTAAATCGAATAAAAAAGTCTAGTAAGGTAGTAAAAGAAATAGCTTTATAATAATTTGCTACATATAAATAATTTACATTTTGAAATTCAGTATATTTAATTGGCTACTATATTTGGCTCACATCCAAGAGATGTGATGATGGGATCCTACATTAAACTCACATAATATGCATTTTAATGTTATAAGGAATTTCAATATATTAATGAAAATTAGAGCCATCATGGCGCAGGGGCACTTGCGTGCAACTGTATAAGCGACGGTCGTTGGTTCGATGTCTACAATTTTTTTTATATTTTAATTTCCTCGCTTAGGTAATGATGCAAAGCGCGACATTGAGCTCCGCCACTCAACACGTAATGCCTAAAAAAATCGGCGGAAATTGGGGAATGGAAGTGGCATAATACTAATTTCCCAGGTTCCCTCAGCTTATCCAACCTGCTATGGCATACAGCGTGAAGCAAAAAAAAAAAATAATAATATTCTTATACTTCATATTTACTTTGTAAATGAATGAGTCTTCCAAATTAATTTCCGCTTTCAGATCACAAATGTACTTAGTGTATTCAGTAGTAGCAGAATACACAACCACCATGTTAATCACGTCGGGCAACGCTTCCGGCGTTTGATTAGGATTTGTCTGCTCGTTTAGTATTGCTTCACATCTCTCATTAAGGCCAGCATCTCTACATGAAAAAATAGTTTGTAAAGAAAAAAAAATTATTCAGTTTCACACTGTATCCCGTACGCAGCAGGGTAGGCAGAGGAAACCTAGTGTTAAGACTTTCCGTTCCCCACTTTCCGCCGAATTCTGGAGGCATTGCGTGCTGAGTGGCGGAACTCAACGCCGCGCTTTGCTCTGACACCAGAGCGAATAAATGGAAATATAATTTAAATAAATATTTCATTTCCTCAAGATCCCCCAGATCGAACCCAAAACCAGTCGCGTTTACAGTCACACTTTGTGCCTCTGCGCCACGACTGGCCTCAGACTAATTTATAATGTATATATTCATATCTTTTTTATATGTATATATATTTTTCGTACAAATACTATGCTCGCATACTATTAAAATACTTATCCAGTGGGATAGCCTATTATTGTACCCATACGTAACGATCGATCATCGATAGATTTCTGTTACAAGGTGAATAAATGATTGATTTATTTAAAATTATTTTTGTTTCCCCGGTCTAGAAAGACAATGCGCGATAACTCCTTACATCTACCACGAAACGTAGCCAAACTGAGAAAAAGAGTGCAACAGACAGTGAAGAAAATTTAAAATCTTGGACATAGTGCTATAATTCTATGTCTAAGAGTCTTATTTAAGTCTAATTATAGAAATGGCAAAGAATTTATAAGCACATACGTATTACGATCGAAGGTAGTAATCATTTGTCGGTTATCCCACGTGGTTGCTCTGACGTCAAATGTTAAGTAATCATCACTTATAGCCACCAATGTTAGGTTCAGGAATTCCTAGAATTTGTTAATTTTCAATTATAATCTTTAAAAAACATTTATAAAATAGTACGAATAAAATTGTTACAGACTCCAAGGCGTATGTAGTATTTCTTTTATTGCATCCGAGTGCTGTGCTATATATTTACTTCTTATCAGAATTTCTTTATTGTCAAAAAAAAACACATTTATAATCGTTGCACATCAAAGGATTAAATTTTATACAATTGAACTTAGCTGAATAAGTAAAGTAAACCTACACTATGAAAGTTTCCGTTTGTTCAGTGATCTTATATATAGTGTAATATAAAAAGTACGGCTGTTTTATAATGAACGATAGCTCATTTGTGTTACCTACAAGTGAGCTATCGTTCATTATGAAACAGCCAGCCCAGCTAACCTTTTTGATCTCTACTGGATGTGGACAGAAGAAAATTATTTCTATATCCTTTTCTTCTCCAGGCGATATGTAGCCTGTGGACGGCTTTACGAGCACATGGTCCACTTTACTCCATTGGAACTTGTATACCCTTTCAGAGTTATTTACCATGATGACTGAGCGTCTGTGCATCATACTTAGCTCACAGCCACCTTTGTATTACAATTTAAAAATAGAACATAAAAATTTAATACAATTTTTAAATATAAGATGGCGCCGTGGCGCGGCTGAACAGCATTTTATACTCGGAGACGTATCGTTATTTTCAATTTTCTCGTTCTGGTAATAAGACAAAGTGCGGCGTTAAGTTCCGGCACTCAATGTTTGAAAGTTGGATGGAAAGTGAGCGAGTATGGAGCGTGTTAACATTAGATTCCCTCTTGCAACCCTGCTATATGCGGGTTCAACGTGAAATTAAAAAAATACGAAGTACAAGAAAATTACAGTAAACTAAAAACTTAAGCTTTGAGTTTATTTTAGCGAAAAAATAAGCTTTTATGTAATATTAAAATTAATTGTTACGACATGTATAAGCGACTAGCGACCTATTTGCGGCTTCGCACCGCATGTCACTTATAATTCTTTTATTATGATGCATTTGACATAAGATAATCAAAATAAAACGATATAATCAATTTAACTTATACATTCAATAATTTTGAGGAAATGCAAGCACTACCCCGAGCGCCCCCCGCAGGACCTCGTGCCTATGCTTGCGGCCGTAAACAGAACGTTGAATTATTTTAAAATCCGCCGTTCAAATTACATGCCATTAAAGTTATATTACCTATAGCACTCCTGAATAATGCAGCTTTCATATAAAACCACTTTCAAACATAAGTAAATCGGGCCAGTAGATCCAGAAATATTAGCATTTAAACAAACAAACAAACTTTATTATATGAGTATATAGTAGATTACATTGCACGCTAATGTTCTTCAACTCTCTCACGAAAAATTGGTAATATTTAAATTTATTTTAAGTGAAACGGTCCCAACATTCAATATGAAAGGCAGCCTCTGTCCGAGAGTAGAGAGCAAAGTGAATTATCATTCAAAAATGCGAGAAGTATAAGAAGTATTTTTTTTTAACTCAGAAAAATAAAACATTTTTAATGATGTGAAAATATATAAAATAAATAAACGGGTATCTCACCAAAGTTCAATATATATTTAAGAACCGAATGTTCTACGCTAGTACAAGTATCACTCGCTTTCACAGATGCTTGAGACATCTTCTTTCGTTTGTTGTATGATGATTTTTTCTTGTCAATGGGTGCGCTTTTGCTTTTTTTCCTACTATCCACTGTAGATACCGTGGATAAAGTCCTAATATAAAATATAACTATGACATAAATATAACAATACTTATATTTTTTTTTAAATTCATGTTGAATTTTTTTCACTTAAGTATCTTTATTTTTTTTAATTAAATCAAATCAAAATTAAATTAAATCAGCCTCACGCTGTATCCCGCACACAGCAGAGAGATCCTAGTGTTAAAACATTGTGTTTCTTTCCACCGAATTCTGGAGGTATTGCGTGTTGAGTAGCGGAACTCAACGCAGCGCTTTGCCTGGACATCATAGTGAAGAAATGAAAATATACATTTAAATGAATATTTCATTTCCTCGAGTGGGGATTGAATCCAAAACCAGTCGATATTGCAGCACACTCTGTGCACCCATGCACCACGACTGGCCATTTTGGACTCTCTCTGGGCATTTTTTTAACATATATCTTAAGTGTATATTGAATCTAAATGCTAATTATAGCATTAATTTTGTTACCCTTCTGCTGAAATTTTATAAAGTTCCAAGTCAATGTCCATAGAGAGCATCTCCAGACCTAGCAATATGACATCTTCCATAAATGCTTCAGCCTCACATAAGACCTAATGAAAAAAAATAAAAAAAACTTATAAATATATATCCTGAAAATAATTATTTATGACATATATTAAATTAAAATGAGATAATAAACGTTTTCTTCCCAAAATATTTAAAAAGAAGAGTAAATATAATATAAGAGTTCGTGTGAACTAAACGTGACAGGTTATGGTTTCGATTCTCGCTCGCAGAAATTAAATATTTAATATTTTCATCTCTTTTATCTGGTGTCGAAGCAAAGTACGGCGTAGAGTTACGCCATTCAACACTATATACCTCCAGAATCGGCGGGTTACGGAGTGTCTTAACACAAGGTTCCCTCTGCCTACCCTGCTGTGTAAATGTGCGGGATACAGTGTCAAACTAAGAAAAAGAGTTTTAAATTCCATCACAATAAATTTGTTACCGTAAAATATTCGTAAGGATTTTCAAATATTGTTATCTTAACATCGCAAGAGACTCTGCCTTTCTTAAGCGGATTATAGTGAATGTATAGTTGTGCTGTTTCTTCAGGTTTCAAGGCCAGTTTCATATTCAAATTCATTTCATCTGCAAGCAAATTTCTTAATGGTAGCTCCAGTCGACACAATTATATTGATATTATGATATTATTGAGCATTATACTTGCCATTGTTGCCAGTTACGATCATGCAATCACTTTCTTGTGCAGTCGTAAGCCAAAACACCGGCCTTTGTTCGTCCATTGAATAAAATATCTCCACCACTACAAGTGCTTTTACAGAACTGACATTTTTGAAACTAAGCTGTTTATATGTAATGGATCCAAGGCATGTTACGGGAAAATGCAGTATAGCTATCCTATGATGCCTTAGAACTGGCGTTATCAAACATATTCTTGGTATTACACCTTCGCCGATGAGGCAAATTTTAAATGATTGCTCTTGGTTTTGCAATAGTTTTAGTCGTATTTCTAATACCGCCCGATACTCCTAAAATCAATTAATTGAAGTTATTTTTTTTCTTTATTAGGGAATTATAAATTATAAAGGAAATCAAAATTAATAGGATACTTCCGGTTAAACTAGAATTATGAAATTCGGCTTTAGTTATTTGTGGTTAAATCCTAAAAAAATACCTTAAAAAGGAGGGCAAAATTTGATATTAAAGCCGCTAGTTCAAGTGAAGTGAAAGGCTCTGGCTAAGGTAGGCTTGAATTTCAGAAAAAGCTTGAACTTCTAATTTTATACGGACCCTCGGTGGGCGAGCCAGTGAGCGACTCGCGCTTATCTGGTTTTTAATTAATAATATTTATAACAAACAACATCATTACCTCCAGAGCTTTCGGAGTAAATATTATGCCCAAGTTCTTATGAAGAAGCGGTTCAATATGCGTTTGGTACTTGTCTAATGAGAATATATCCTGGTTACAATTTGATTGATAATGTAATCTCATGTTCAGAGCGCATGCAACCAGACCACTGTTGTACAGATCTATGATTCCCACATACTTGGTGTTCACGGTAACGCAAAAGAAATGGAGTGTGACAGAATCTTCAACAAATACACAATGTGCTGACGACTGAAAGAATATTATATTACTTAACTATTATTATTATCTTAACTTTTTGGTAACTTTTATAAAGTAGGACACACTAAGCGAACACTTAGTCATAATTGTGAAATTAAATCGTGTAAAAAATTATCCATAAATTAATTTAATAATTTATTTAGTTCAATATAATAATTTAGGTAGTAACAATACAACAAATTGAAATATAACAGCACCTCTGGAACTTTGTATTCGCTAAGATTTTTAACAATCAAATGTTCTCGGAACGTTGTTTCCAGGTTCCAAAAGTCTAGAGTCGGCATAGCCCCAGTGCCGACTAGTTTAAGCGGGACTCCTTGACTTTCAGCAGGACAAGTATCACTTATTATGAAATTAATAGTTTCTTCGAAGGTCGCAGCCGCTGTAGCTGTAAACTGTATATGAAATGTCCTACTAGTGCCTGGTGCGAGTAAATTGTCTTCGTTCATTAAAAGGAAGTTACCACACTTGAGTGGTGGATTCTTTAATCTGTCGAAAATCATAGCATATATAGCAATAACCAACATTTTAAAATTTGTAACACTACCTAAAAAGGTTAAAATAAACTAAATATAGACAAGACTAATAAATGTAATTAATTGAAAATTCATTGAACCTTGTTTAAGCTCTTAGTTTTAGAGTAAATATTTAGAATATGATTTTTTAATGTTTTTTTTAAATAAAAAATATTATTGATATATGAAGAAAAAGAATATGAGTCGAATGTCTGTAGCGCTATGTCAGATTTAGATATAAAAAAT
The DNA here is from genome assembly GCA_013403705.1 of Heliconius hermathena. Taxonomy (NCBI): domain Eukaryota; kingdom Metazoa; phylum Arthropoda; class Insecta; order Lepidoptera; family Nymphalidae; genus Heliconius; species Heliconius hermathena. The sequence goes on along the minus strand of JAAIXJ010001782.1, from coordinate 63,275 downwards.
TAATTTACTTGTTATCCTTGAGTTTTACTTGTGGTTGAGGATCTTCTGGGTCAGGACGGTACATTAATGGAAGAAGTATTTCAAATGTAATAGGACATTTGCTTGTGTTGTTTAAAATAACTTCTCTTATAACGCTACTGCCAACAGGTATTATGTGGAAATTTAGTTCGCCAAGTGGAAACAGCGTAAACCTATAAGAAAAGACAGTATCTTCTAAAATATTTAACTAATTGTCTTTTATTAACATCATTTCATCAATATGTGTAATACTTAATCCGTAAATCTGTTTTCTGGTAGGAGGCAAATATTAATTATTTCAACGCTAATACCCAAAAGAGAGCCAATATCCAGACATTATAAATTCTGAATACTGACATATTTTTTTATATTTTCCATATAAATATTACAGAATATGCTCTACTTTATATAGAATACCATATAAAACTCACGTATTGTAAAACGAAGCAATAGTAACACAGACTGGGAACTTTGCCACTACAACCTGATTCTTGCTGCCGTCCAACAACGAGCATATATACGCAGGAACATTTACTATATTCATAGATGTAGTGGGAGTACATTCAAACTCTATTACAACTAGTTTTACAGACGGCGGTATTAAACCACACTCGGGTAAAGCTTCAAATGATCGTAGTAAAGAGGGCTCAGGAAAATTTTTCACCTTTTTCAGCCTAAAAATTACACAAATATGTAAAGTAGGTTCTTAAAAATACGTATGTAGATTAAGTTAGATTTCTTATATGAGATAAAATAATATAGGAACTGAAATTGAATTTCAATAGAGTTCTAAATTTATTTAATCATAGAAGTTACTAACTTATAATAAACGTTATATCGCCCTCTATTAAGCAGATACATTTCTCTATAAACAGTGGAATTAACTTTGACGTTCCCATAATTTAAGAAATTTTCAATCGGATTTTCGTAAGCACACTCCACCATTACATCGTAACATTCTGCAGATATGAATAACGTGTCGGTCAACATTGGCTCTCCACGACCTCTTTCGTCGTAAATCTATAGATTTAAAATTGGAACTATATTATAAACGAGAATGTATGCTTGTCTAAATTATTAATATGACTAGCAAAAGTTATCATATAGTTATACAAAAGAGACCAAGGCAAGGAATAGACAAATAATACTGACTGTGATTCCCCAACATTCATATTTTCTACATCACATTCCCCACATTAATATTTACTTAAAAACACTTTATCTCAACGTAGTCGTAATAAAATGTTATTATTTAGATAATTTAAATATTTCTTCCTAATCATTAATACTAATAACATTCAGAAACGAGCAGTCTAAATTTAGTGAAGCGTTCAAAACTGTGTAGTAAAAGTTAAATTTAACTAACATCGATATTCAGTGCTTTGTTAGAGATGACGCCGACTCTACACGCAATGTAGGTCACCGAAACGACCTGATTGTCGTTTCTAGATACGACGCCACTAGACTGGGCTATTATAAAATCCTCCACAAAATCATCTGGATTACGAATCTGCCATTTGACTGGTAGGACCGAGTCATTTTTTACTATAAATCGATCGTCCTCACGACGATATAGTAAATGTTTGCCGTATTCTGGAAGATATATATATTTTTTTTGTTATTTATTCATATAAAAATTACCCAAAAATTTTTCAATAAGTAAACAAAATTAAAAATACAAGAATTGTAAAATACATAGATATAATACAATAAAAAAATTATTCACCAATCGTTTTAGTAAGTGGAAGAATCTCAACTGCGGGGACAACTCCACTACAGGTTATAGTAACACGAACAATTTCAGGATTATCTTTAATACAGAATAATAAAACACTGGTGTGGGCACCGACTTCTGTGGGAGCCGCTGATATTGTCAACTTTCCTCTACATCCAGGCTGATTTAAGAAAAAAAATCAAATATATAATTAAAGACGAAACATGGCATTTTAATTTCATGGTATACGTAAATAATAAACATAACTATAATATAAAGACTCGTTAACGTATTACAATAAACCAAAAATAACAGAACAATGGAGAAATAGGTTTGATAATGTAAACAAAGTAAAATATATTAAAGTACTTAGGGTATACATACAATGTATTATCCACAAAATGTAGATCAATACTTTATTGCGTACATACACATAAATGTAAAGAATATTGAAATTCTTTCTTTACTTTTAATATTTTTGTGCCCCGAATCTTTTAGTTATAAGAAAACAAACACATGTGATTTAATTTAAAATGTAATTTATTACCTCCAAACTGAGGAAAGTTTTATCAAGTTGAAAAATGGTGGTGTCTTCGAAAAATTCAATATCAACATTATCAGTAATCAAAGACGAATTTTTAAGATCGATGGTGTGTTTTTCCTCGTAGGTTCTGTAAAAATAAATATATACCTACATATGTTAGAAATTATTTATATTATTAATTATTTTTTAAATATATTAATTATTTTTTAAATAGATCCGATCTACTTACCGATTGCTTCCAATAAAAATGGGTCCAAACTCGAAATGTTTAAGGTCGTCTAAGTAAGTGCCTTTATAAATTTTACTTTCGACGGTCCTTCGGACGAAACTTTCAAACATTTTCTTCGGTCGGCTGTCCAACCTAAAAATGTATATCATTTTTATGTTAGAGTGGTATAGAATGTTTTAAAACGTCGTGACGAGATAAGACAGTGTCCACCTGTAAATACTATGGTTGTGGATAGTACTAATATCCTCTAGGGGGAAAGAATTACAATTATGAACCTAGGGTAGACTATGGGAGAAAAAAATACGGAATTTCAATATATTTCTAATGCTTACAAAATTAAAGAATAAATGTCAAAGTACCTTGGCAAATCACATGTTCCGGTAACAATAATATCGACACGTGAACCTGGCCAACCGCTTACTTCTACATATCTCCTCACACCATGATTCCCTTCTTCTTGTGGGCTATATGTATATTTACATCGCACCAGATCTCCTGACTGTAGCACTATTCGTTCATTAATATCTGAAAAGACACAAAAACATCAATAATTTAGACATATTTACCATGTCAATCTACCAGTAAGTAGACTGCATAAGGACATGGCACAATTTTCCATTTTCCAATCATTTTCAAAGACACTGATTGTTATGACTATTTAGCACGTAAGAAGAAGAAGTGTAAGAAGTGCTAATTGCACCCGTTTAGTAAAGCAAGCAAGCACAAAAATATAAAAGAAAATAAAATATTAAATATTTTTATACATAATAAAATATTCATGGCTTGGGCTATGTGTTAACTATTTACACTAATATATATGTTACAAAAAAAACTTTCTGCTGAATGAATTCTTAAATTTATGAGTAAAGTAAATGTGAAAATTCTGCGATTGTCTTGTAAGTGTGCTCCAATCCATTGATACTTAGCTAAGTAACCGCATACACACTAGCAAAAAATGAATAAAGTCGAATTGATAACCTACTCCTTTTTGAAGTCGTTTAAAAATACAACCAGCGGCACGAAGTGTGACTGTAAAACCGACTGCTTGTGGGTTCGATCCCCAAAATAAAAAAAAATCAACTTCACGCTGTATCCCGCACACAGCAGGGTAGGCAGAGGGAACCTAGTGTTAAGACACTCCGTTCCCCATTTTCTGCCGAATTCTGGAGGCATTGCGTGTTGAGTGGCAGAACTCAACACCGCGCTTAACCTCGACACCAGAGCGAAGAAATGGAAATATAAATTTAAATAAATATTTCACGAGGCCGGTCATGGCGCAGCGGCACGAGGTGTGACTGTAAAACCGACTGGTTGTAATACCTCCAGAATTCGGCAGAAAGTGGAGAACGGAGTGTCTTAACACTAGGTTCCCTCTGCTTACCCTGCTGTGTGTGGGATACAGCGTGAAGCTGATTTAATTTTGATTTGATTTAATTTAAAAGAATATTTTTTTGCCTGCATTCGAGTCGACGATGACTCGAAATAATAAATAACTCTCTGGTAAGTGCGACATTGCCGCCACTCAACACACAATATCACAAAGTCTTCTGTCGGATAGTGGAGAACGCAATATCTCAACACTATACTACACTATAGTACTACACTCTCTCTCTCTCTACTCTGTGGGATAGAGAGTGGATATAGTAAAATTATATATGGCTAATTGCTTTTTACCTACTTAAATAAGGAAGAGTTAAAAAAATACAATTATATGACACCTGATTTTGATCCTACAGCATGCAATGGTAAAGGATAATTGTCAATTTCACTTTCTTCAGATTCAACTCTTTCCATGGAAGTAGAAGGTATTTTGCTTGTTGAAGTTTGAGATGAAGTCACCTGAAACAGCTTACGCCTGAATTATTTCTGGCTTTTTAAGAAACTTTTAAGTAATGTATTTAAGTAAAAAAACTTTTAAATAGTAATTTCTCCTTTTCCTATCTCATAAAATTCGTCGCAAGAATTTCTACTCTTAAGTAGGTATTTTTTATAAATGTTATATAAGGTTATAAATTCGATTCACACTTAATGACTTATTTTATATTTTTATGTACTCGCTTTGGTTACAAAACATTTTACTCAAACGCGTTGATTTTCCGCCAATCTACGTACCATAATTATATCGTATATCTTACAATAATTATATCGTATCGGGTATCAGTCGTGGATTCGTGACACTGGTAAAGGTGATGGGTAAAGTGTGACTGTAAACGCAACAGGCTGTGGGTTCGATTCTCACTCGAGGTAATGAAATATAAATATTTCATTGCCTCGAGTGGGACATTTTCCATTTTCTTCGCTATGGTTCGAGGCAAGCCGCGGAGTTAATTTCAGACATTCAACACGCAATGCCTCTACAACACTAAGTTTCCAGGTTCCCCCTGCCTGCCCTTTACCCTGCCATATGCGGGATGTAGCGTCAAGCTAAAATATATAATTGTATCGTACAGTATTACCTTTTTACCACACTCGCAATGCCACTTGGAAAGAATGTACAAAACATTGTCTTGTGTTGTATCATCCAGCAAATTTAAATCAGTGAGTTGATTGCATTCGCATTTTTTTATCTAAGCAAAAGAATACTTACTGTATATTTATTCATTTGGTCAAGAATAAAAATATAACAAAATCTTGTAACTCAACAAATTATAGTAATGGTACTGCGGCCGCACTCAAGAGATTTTAATTAGCCTTTACTTAACGCCAACTAAGATCTCTTCTTTCAACGTGACACTATCTTTTATTATTTTAAAAATGCGGATATTTATTCTTAAATAATAATTGAACACTAAATTTCAAAATTAAGAATAAATTTTATTCACAATCACAGTTCACATGTGGCGAGTATGAATTATGATTTAATAATATTTTCATTTCTTCGCTCTGGCATCAAGGTAAAGCCCGGCGTTGAGTTCCGTCCGGCATTCAACACGCAATGCCTCGGCAAATCCAGTGGAAAGTGGGGAACGGAGTGTCTTTAACATTAAGAACAATAGGTACCGTCTGCCTATCCTACTATATGCGGGATACAGCGTGAAGCTGATTAAATTGTTAAATTATTATTATAATTCGCATACCGGCACTTCGTCCAAGTAGCGCCATTCTAATGGTTTTTCATAAGCTATCACAGGGAATGTCTTCGGAAGTAAGACTGTATATGACTTTTTGCTGATAGAACTCTTTAAAATATCATACTTTTCCTCATTTTTTAAAGATTCCTGAACTTCATTTGATTTTAAGAACATATTTATCAGAGCTTGTTTATATCGAAGACATGGACACGTAACAAATGTTAGTGGAAAGCCTCTTTCAGAAAAACTCACGTCTGACATCTGGTAACACAAATAATTTGAGTTATGTTATTGCTAAATTAATATAATAGCAATTATATTAAATTAGCAAAGTACTTAAAATGTACACATGAATAAATATAAAACATATATGCATATTATTTCTCAATTAATTTTACTATAGATCTAATTAGTTACTCGGACCAAAGACAAAAATAAATACTAAAGTAATAATATTTTTCATTATTGGAAGAAATAAAAAAGAAAAAATATTTAAGAATTAAAAACTAAAATACCAGAAAAGCCGTGCAAGACGTTTATATTGAAGATTTTATTTATTTAATAACTATCAAATATCTTTAACCTATCACCGATTCTAAGTGGTACTAAGCAAAAATTAAGAGCAAGCGCGAGTCGGGCTAACCACCGAGGGTGCAGTACAAAAATTGGAGGTCTTGAGCTTTTTCTGAAATTGAAATTCAAGCATAGCTTAGCCAGAGCCCTTTTATCTGATACCTCACATGAACTAGCGACTTTAATATAGCCCGCCGTTTAAGGCTATTATTTTTCAGAATTTAAATAATAATACCACCTGTATTTGCATCTCTGATTTCTTCTTATTTTTCTTTTGAGCTGAGTTAATTACACGACCAGTGAATCCATACAAAGGGCTTCCTACGTCAGCCAATTCTAATACCCAATTATTAGCTACGTTTATGAGATTTTCAAATGTATTTTTCATGTAGTCATTATATTTAGTATTCATCATTACATATTCACTTGTCAGTTTAACTAGAACAAACCCATAATTAGTAAGTTATAAAACAAGTAAATCACACCTTATCAGTCAGATCAAGAAGGTTCCATATAATATGTATGAGTGGATTATAATCCGGCTGCATTATCTGTAGATCTTGAATAAGTAGATCTGAAATATGAAGCCCCTCCCCACCTGTCACCTTCCCGCGCTTGTACGGTTGCGTCAGTGTGCCAATTATTTATTCTTATTTTTTTATTTACTAAAAACCATTGTGTATACTTTTATTTATATTTAATAATCAGCTTCACGCTGTATCCTGCACACAACAGGGGTAGGCAGAGGGAATCTAGTGTTAAGACACTCCGCTAACCACTTTTCGCCGAATTCTGTAGGCGTTGCGTTCTGAGTGGCGGAACTCAATGCCGCGCTTTGGTTCAACACCGGAGCGAACAAATGGAAATATACATTTAAGTAAATATTTCATCTCCTCGAGTGGGGATCGAACCCACAACTAGTCGCGTTTACAGTCACACTTTGTTCCCCTGCAAAACGACCAGCCTCATTTTTTTTATATTTAGATACATATAAAAGTATAAACAATGCTGCCTGCGATTCGTTCGCGTGGATTTTGGGTATCGCGCGCCAATAAACGCCTTATTTTAGTAAATAATTCGTAATATTTTGTAGTTTCCTTTGTTTAGTGTATACCTATATTACAAAAAAATATTTTTTATACTTAGCCGAGATTTTTTTGTATACCTATTGTTCATCATTTTGATAATTGTAATCAACATCACAACAAAGCAACAAAAAGCACCAAAATTTTAATCAATCAATAGTGAAGTAAAAAAGGTAAATGAAAAAAAGGCAATCTCGCACAGTACCAAAGTGACGTCATCGACCTCAGGTCTACACGTATAATAACTGGATAGTACGTATTTTTATATACATATTGCATGTTTAGTACTATTGTTATACAATAAATAAAACATGAATTAACAGTTTAAACCAACTTAATAATTATAAAATAAGAGAGAATTAATTATTTCTTTGGGATGATATAAATACAAAGTTACCTTTAATGTCATCTTTTTTAATTTTCTTTTTTGATTCTTCCTTATCTGTAGGTAATACTAATTTACTATGATCTGTAAATAATGTATTAGATATAATATATAATCGTAGTAAATCATAAAATTGTTTCGAGAACTTTAGCTACCTCGGGTACTTTTTTCTTTAGATACAACTTCTACTGGCGAACTGAAAATTTTTAGAATAAATATTATTTTTTAGTTTATTTCATAAAATAGCTATTTTAAGATTTAAGTATCTTTTATTAATTTACCTGCATTTTGCAAAATGTTTCAAACGCCTTTCTTCTAAGCCATAGTCAATGTATAAAGTTTTTAATTCAGGATTTGCGTTTTCATATTCTTCAGCTTCCATATTATCAAAAGAGTCAATGATTTCTTCTATTTCTTCCTCATCATATATCTTAGATACATTTCTAAAATAGTAATGTTACATAATGTACAATATAAAACAGATTAAACATATATTGTTTACTTATGTTGTAATAATGAACATAATTTCATATTTTCTAATTGATTTTATTCCTCTTCACCTAAACACTTGCACAACTAGACTAATATAAATAAAAGTTGAAACGGAGTATAAAAATAGAACTCTTACTCATCAACATCTTCGTTCTCCCGTTGATTTTCTTCATATTTCTGAGCCCACTTATTAAAATCTGAATGGCATAATATTAAATGTATGTTCCATATCTGGTGTTTACATTTGATAAGTGTCGTTAGTGCTACTGGCGGACTTTTTAGAACTATACTGGTCAACGAGTCCACAACAAACCCTCTTTCAAATTTTGGTAGTTTAAAATACGTTGTTAGTAGTTCTTCTATTAATTCCTGCGCAAATTAAATTAAGCAAAACCATTTAAATTGTACTAACAAATGGTTGACATAAGTAATAATAATTGGAATATCTTTTCAATTCCAACTTTAAATAAGAGTCCATAAAAATGTTCTATTAGAATAATTATATATTTTACCATTTGAAACATAGTTGTGGATCCCATTGCACCAAGAACTGAATGTGATACAAGGGACGAATTAGGAGATCTTTTTTTCTTTTTATCACTTGCTTTAGAGCGTGGAGCGTTCATATTTTTATAGTTTGCTAAACTTTCAATTTTTTTCAACAACATATCAAAACTATCATCCGTCTCCTCAGGTATAGCTGCAAAATATTAATACATCTACGAGTATACATAAACTGTCTCATATAGCCTATATACGCCTAGCCTAGCCCTAGGCCCTAAGTGCATCTAGACAACGCCGTGGCTTTCATTTCCAAAAACGTATTTTTTATTTAGAAGGTCCTGTACTAACGCTGACGATATACTCTATTTAGCTAGCTAGCTAACTTGGATTGAATTTTTGACAATTAAAAAAATCTCAATTAACTTTATATAATAATTATATACATATGCATGCTTTATATACTTTGAGGCTGAAGTGGCAGTCAGTGTACGTATGACCATCTTAAATTAACGTGACACAAAACATTAAATAATCGAAAAAAAAACAAAAAAAAACACAAAAGATTAGTAAATTTTATTTCATAGCTTTATACCTTCGGCCTCTTCTTTTTCATCAGAATCCACTTTTGCTATATTTTTACGTGAAATCTCATACATTTCGTTGATGGCTTGTGTAAGTACTGATTTCGCTGGACAATCGCAAACGCATAACGCATCTACTATGCACAAATCTATATTGATGGTCGGTAACGACAAAGCTTTCCCGATAGTATATGCCATTTCTTGACATTGAACTTCTGTAATTTTACCATAAATTCCATATGTTGATAAAAGATTACATAATAGGTACTTATTATTTAGTTACAATGTGATTAAAAAAACTAACAATGGTGGCTCACTTTTTTAATAATTTACGTATGTAAGTCATTGCTAATATTATATCAATGAAGTCATAAATTATAATTTTTGCGTTGTAATAAGTTGTAATGTTTACATTTTTTCTTTTTTTTTTTTAATAACATTTAATAGTTAAATAACCTTCACAAGGTGATCCGTGCATGAAAATTAAAATTCCGTTTGAATGTTTACTTGTGTCACTAACACTTGCGACAGTTTCAAATGCTTTAACACATTCCTCTAATGGATCAACTTTAGCTTCTCTCATTTCCTTCATCACGTCTAAAGGACAAATTTTATAAAAGCACAGTTATTAAAAAATACTTATATTTTATAATTTTAGATTTTGTACTTTATATGTGTTAACTAACCTGTCACAATTTCATTTTCAGTTCTATGTACTTTAGGTGCAGCGGCTTCTTTTGCAGCCACGGACTTAGCTGTAGTTCTTGGACTCTTTGCTTTTCTGAAACAAGGCTGTTGATTATTATTTAATGCATTAAAATATTAAAAACATATATTATTTACTTCTTAACTACACGTAAGACAATAAATAATGCAAAGTGAAAATAATATGAAGTCATCGTGGTGCAGTGGCAAAACGTCTATAAACGCGACGGTTATGAGACACTCGAACGGAAAGTCCCAACATTAGGTTCTCTCTGGCCACCCTGTGGGACGCAGCGTGTGCTTAGCTAAGCAAAGAGAAATAATATGGAATACATGTATAAAAGAAACTGAAATCAACGTTTTGAAATTATACATGTGCTTAAAATATTAAGCTTAGGTATACGTTACATATAATTAAATATATATGTACATAGTATACAATATATAGTTACATATAATTAACTTAATTTTGTTAATTAGAACATTTTAGCTCACTAAAACTGCGAAAATATTTTGGATATATCTATTTTAATATTGTCAAGTTAAAATAGATAAAGGTAATAGACCACCATTTCTCGATAAAATAATATAATAGTACCTTGATGATGTTGATGCACGTACTGTTAGAGGAATAGTTGATTGATATTCTTCCTCTTTACATCTGTAAATAACGTTCAAACATATTTATTTATTTCTAATATGTTACTACAAAAATAATATTCACTTATTCAAACAAATAAAAATAATAGAAATAATAAGTCATAATTTACTTCTTCACTCGTTCTTTGAATTTATTGCAAAAATTTGTAATTTCTTTTGGTATTCCAGAACCGGGTTCTATGGCTGGTAAAAGCATCTCCTCCGGCTTGTTATAATATTTATAAAGTAACTGATATACTTCGTCCTCCTCTCTCCATAACCTACGATATCGTTAGTATCTCTATTGAATAAATGTTTTTTAGATATAATTAACTCAATTACAAACTTCTTACTTATCGCTATGTGCTATTATAAGTTCAATTGGAAACGGACATGGATTTGTAAGTCCAAAATAAATTTCTGTTGTTTCAGCCCAAGGAAGTGTTGGCGCAAAATTGATATTTGAGCCAATAACATGTACTTGAGGCAAAATTCCTTGTCCAATGACGGGTATTATCATTCTGTTAGGATTCATATGAAACTTAAAAACCAGGAGACCTTCATATAACATCTGAGAATGTTATCGAATATTATTAATAAGTATCAACAATTAGCAGCAAAATTAAAATATTTAAAAAAAAATCTGGTTGCGGATCGGAGTTAATTCATTTTTTTCGATAAATTACCATTTAGATGTTTGAATTAATTAAATTCTAATATTTTTTTTACTTAAATCTGAAAACTCTGTTGCTTGCTTCGCGCTCTCGCTTGCACACTCACTCACACGCTCAGTCGGAACGTGACAATTTTTCATGTCAATCTATTTTTATATTGAGTGATGACTAGTATTATGTATGCTAATTTCCAATATGTTTTTGTTCGGATTTCTTTTTTTTTATTTTAGCGTTTTAAACATATTAGCAGTAATTAATTGGGATAAAATTTTCTATTAGGAATAAATATTTCAACTCACTTCCACGGTCGGCTTAAAAGCTATACTTAACCACCCTCCTTCATTTGGCTCATATTTTCCAGAACTCTCAAGTACTGCCATTGCATTAGGACCAGAAGATTTTAGTCGCAACGTTACAAACCATATGCAACTTGGCTTTCCTCTACAAGGAAATTAAATTTATAAAGACACTTATTGCTGCTTGAAGCAATTTAAAAAAATATTTTTTACTTACACATTTTTGAGTGGTATTGAAGATATAATTTTATCACCACATCTTACAGAACCAAAGTTTATTTCTTTGACGTTCGACATTAAGTAAGGCACGGCGCATAAAGCTTTTATTTGTACAGGTATCGTAACGCCATATGGAACCTTTAGAATAAAAAAAAATACGATTTTGTAGATAATCGTGGCCCATTCTGTATGCATTCTCTTTACGTAAACTCAATATTTCTAAATTAGAATTTGACCCCAAAAATACTTAAGGAAAAGAGACCTCAGTTGACCTTGGAAACATAGTATCGCTGATAGAAAGTTAATGACAGTTGACGAAAGGGATATGCGTAATTATTATTTGGCGCTTCTTTTTCTTTGCTCCTTTGACGAATTCTTGGGGCATTGCGTGTTGAATGGCGGAACTCAGCGCTTTTGTCTTGTTACCAAAGCTATGAAATGAAAATATTAAATATTTCATTTCTCCGAGTGGGAATCGAAACTCACAATCGACGTGTTTATATAATTGTTGTATAGTGTGTTGTACGCTTGTGCTCTTATGACACTCAAAATTTAGACACTTAACATTGTAGTTACAACTTTCTAGGTGAAGTGAATTAACAACGAAAAAAACAGCGTCAATCTTGTAAAAGGCAGAAAATACGTGTTGATCAAGAATGTTGATATTATATGTTATATAATTTTATTTTTTTTTTATATATTTCTTCCTTCACACTGTATCCCACAGGTACATGAAGTATTGCTTAAAGCATTGTCTCGTTACCAAAACGAGGAATTGAAAATATAAAATACTTCAATTAGCCCTGCGTTACGACTAGACTAGTCGTCATACTTAATTAATAAATGAAATTGACTAATTCACCATACCTCTATATTAAATGACGTCTCCACATTTTGTTCTAATTCAATAAAATCTAATGAAGTCGGTGAAAATGTAACTTCAAGCTTTCCACTTTCTCCTGGGCTCAACTTTCCACACAATTTTATTCCTAACCAAGATGGAATGTGAGTGCCTTTTACGATATGCAATTTTGAAAGTATTGGGCCATAATTGACGACATCGACGGTACATTGTACCTTAAATTGTTACTTATTACTGTAATGTCTACAGTGAAACTTAAAAATTAAATTATAAAAATACATACAGTAGTCCCAGTAATTATCACACCATAGTCAATAACATAAGGAATCGTAAAGAAACCAGATATCGGTCCCATCTTTGATGATGAGAAATAGGAATTTAATATTTCAGGGTGCACAGAGATGTAAGTTGTTGCCAACAACCTTTCTATAGCCAAATCAATATCCATTACTGATGGATAAGTATCCTAAAATATAAAATTTGCATAAGTATTCTAAAATAATTGAAATTAATTTGCTAGTTAAAACTAGCAAATTAAAATTGATTCGGTTTAGTAATTGATATAGAAAATGTTAAATAAAATTCTCACCCAAATAGAGCATATGTGCCAATCTGGTTGAAAAAACGATTCTTCAAGACATCTTTCTCCTAACGGCGTATTTAAATGTTCTGAATTGTCGTGAAGAAACATTTCGTTAACGGCTTCTAAATATTCTGAAGTTAACGTACATATTGCCTTATACCCCAAGGACGAATCAAGCTAAACAAAGAAGTATTACAGGATTTTAATTATAGATTCTTAATTAAAACATATTACACTTATTACAAATAAATATAAAACCTCTAACAACGCTGGTCTTGGCAATGACAAATAAATTTGTGGTATAACACCCCATCCAAAAATTTCAATAGGAAAAACTGGTAAATGACCAATTTCTAATAAAAAAGTTCTATGAAAATATCCCATAACACCAGGCCTAATCTCAATTTTAATATCTATTTGCTCTTCTGGTTCTAAAAGCTTTTCTGAGGGAATTAAATTTAGAATATTACCATATAGATCATATTTACATTTTGCTTCAGTTAAGTAAGTTTTTATTTCAAATGGTAATTGTGAAACATTTAAAATATCCAACTGCTGCGTTGCGTTTTCATGAAACGAACGTATTTTGTAATTAACTCTGTGTGTACTTATTTGGTACATTAAATTTGCACTTTGACCGGTAACTATAATCGACTCCGGTGGCCCTCCTAAAACTTCACATTCTAATAAAGCACGAACATTAATATTTGGTTTAGGCTTAAAAACCACATTAATATATTGTATCTCGTTAGGCTTTAATAATCCTGAATGCGGAATAAGCTGGAATACATCATTCACGGAAATATAATCTTTCTTATCAAGCTTTGAAAATTTATGTTTCCATTCGAATTCTAATTCATATTCATTGTCTAGCATAGGAGTTATTTTCTTCATAAATCTATAATCAAATGAAGGAATATCTAGTATACATGCACTATTCGAGCACAATGCATCTTGAGGGTGTGGTAAATTAGCATTAACATCAGTATTAAGGTGATGCGTATGATGTAGGTCTGTGACATGAGATAGGCTAACAACAGACACCATTGGTGTTCGACATGCTAAAATTTCAGTGAGTTCTGCAACATCTATCCAATTCATAAAAAACATAATGAGTTATTTTAAAAATAAATAGCATATTACACTTATAGACAACAAATTTTACTCACTCGTTAATGATCTTATAGGCGGTTTCATAATAGAAGCTTCATATAAGCTAGATTTACTTGTTGAAATGAAGCTTTCGGGCTGATATAATCAAAGTTTTATTTATTTAAAAGAAAAATATGAAAGATTTAATAATTTTTCAATTATATTGTATTTAGATGTATAAAACTTACGGCTGTCATGTTTATAAAACACTTTTTCCAGTTAAATCTATAGCAGGCTTGTAAAGGAGTAACATTTTGTATTTTGATAGTTCTACTTTCAATACTGCCATTTGGAATACATTGAAAGTCAACTTTAGGAGACAAAATGAGTAAATTAGGAAAGTTAATTTGACCTATTAATTTTATTCCATCCTAGAAGCATTAAAAAAATTATAGCGTTTATTAATTAGGATGATCGTATGCGTGTCGTTAAATGCACCTACTTACCTTATTCTTGTGTCCTTTAAATTTAATTCGCAGTAAATCACAGTAAACACGAGATTTAAGTGACAAATGTTCACTAGTATCAAATAAAATTTGTAACTTTATTACGTCTTGATCTTCTAACCTTTCTTCTACTAAATGAGTAAGTTTAAATGCCCATTTAATTTTGTTTATATCTTGGAAAAAATGTAGGGGACCTTTTCGTAAGGGATTGACGGGTTTTAAAGTCAAATAGTCAATAAAAACTCTAGATTCTTTTTCATTTCCATTGTAAATAGACGGTATATTTAAGTCGGACTCTTTGTAACAAACGCATCCACAGAGATTTTCTTCATGAGGTGAAACTTTGTAACCGGTACGCTTTTGTATTATTGCGAATGGTGGTTTAACGCTTATTTCTGTGTCCAATGGCAGCTTAGAAACATTTTTAATAGTCACAAGATCTAAAAAAATATTAATATATTTTATAAAACATTTTAAACATTTCATAAGTCGTTATGGAGCCTTACCAGTTAATTTGTAAAATTCATTATAAGGTCCATAGTCATACTGAAATTCGACCACAGATGATGATAGTTCAATTTTTGGATCGACAAATTCAGCAACAACCTGGCATTCCAATAGTAATTCCTTTTTATTGATGCCTTCGACGCTCCCAACTAAGTACCACATTTCATTAATAAATCCTACTTTATACGACAAACCACCTATTGTTAGTTCCAATTTCTCTCCTGCTGCCATTTTGAATATTCTCGGGTCCATATGAAAAAATCCCCTACAATATAGAATTCAATATTCGTGATTCTTAATTTAAATATTTATTGATTAATAATTCGATTCGACCCTTATAGTTTTATAGAAAATATATTTTTTAAAGTGCATACATAAATAAATGCGATTTTATTAAATATAACTAAATATTTATCTGTAATAAATTTTATTTATTTTGTTAAAATGAATAATTAACTTGAGTACTAACGAAGTTTGCTGTTTACTTTTAGGAGCTTTATAATGCTCGCTCCATTCCAAAGCGTGCATGCGAGTGCCACAATTTTCCATAACAACTTTAGAATTTAATGGTATTTTAGTAAAATGGCGGCCAAGGTTTACTTTGTCATTGCTTTCACCTACTATTATACTTGTACCTTCGCCAGTTGCTGACAGTGGCACTAACTAAGTAGTAATAAATCAATTAGAGTCAAAATATTTGTAAAAATATGATACAGATAAATATATTTATTGTCCATCGAGTGAATACGAATAATCAATAATATACTGCTTCTAATTTTGTGTTATTTTTAAAGGTTAATAAACAAAACAAGGCGCATAAGCCCTGAAGGGAGATTGAACAATTAAGGATGTATAATAATTAATTAGTTCTTAGCTTGTTAGCTACCATACATAATACGAAAAATGTATGAAGATATGTATTTTTCCTTTGAGAATATATTTTTAAGTTATATTTTTAAATAGAGTTACAATTATACAATTGAGGCCGGTCGTGGCGCAGCGGCACGAAGTGTGACTGTAAAACCGACTGGTTGTGGGTTCGATCCCCACTCGAGGAGATGAAATATTTACTTAAATTTATATTTCCATTTCTTCGCTCTGGTGTCGAGGTTAAGCGCGGCGTTGAGTTCTGCCACTCAACACGCAATGCCTCCAGAATTCGGCAGAAAGTGGGGAACGGAGTGTCTTAACACTAGGTTCCCTCTGCCTACCCTGCTGTGTGCGGGATACAGCGTGAAGCTGATTTATTATACAATTATGCAATATGTCAAAATAAAATCAATGAATTGTGTATGAATGATATATTCAACTTACAATATCTTTAACTTTTTCTAACTGAATAACAGCTTTATTAGAATAGCTATCTGCGTCGATTAAGTACAAAGTGACCGATAGTTCGCTTTCCGACTCTGGTTCTATATGACCTTCCATTGGCGAAATTTGCCACCGGCCATCACGATTAAGCTGAAAAATTAAAAACTTTTAGTGTCCGAACCAAACAAGGTTTTCTGCCGAAACTGAAACCGAAAGTGAACCTTCGGCTTTGCTCTCAGGTTCGGCCGATACCGAAACCGAAATTGAAACTTTTTAATACACCAACTTTTTATCAAGTTTACCTTATATTGCATGGTCCGTAATTAAAATGCATGGTCCGTAAGCCATACACAATAATTTTTAAGGAATAAAGGATAATATAAAATAAGAATATTTTTTTCATGTATTGGTACATTTATGTAATTTTTTTCAGAGCTAAAAGTTTTTGTGCCAAATGAATGCCAATTTGGCAAATCTGATAATTTTCTAAGATTCAACAAATTAGTACAACAACTAGTAGGAACAAGAGTGAAACCAAAAACGAACGTATTACCAAGAATATTTTAAAATTGACAACCACGGGAGAATCGTTACAAAGTATCAAAGTCTTCTGACTTCGTGTTAATAGTTTAACTTGACCCCAATGAAGGGCTGTAGGGCTGCACGTAACGATTGGTCGGACTCCGCATACTGTTATATGGCACACATCCACTGGTGTGGATAAACCAAATATATTTAACCTGAAATTTAATGTGATTAATAACTTAAAAATTATTTAAAGTCTTATAAGTGAAATTATAATTACAGTGCTATTATTTGCAAAGATATTAAAAATATACTTTATTTTTCATCTGAGCTTTTAACAAGTGCTTATCAGATTTTCGTTAAAATAAAAATAAAGAATAACAACATTTTTTTATTAGTATTTTAACTTATTTTACGTTATTCTATTGTCAATAGAGTTAATGCAATGCAATGATGAGTTTCTCAACCTAATAAATAATATTAGAGCGGAAAAAGAGAACTACAGAAATGACACATCAATAATTCTTTTCAGTGTATTTCTGAAACTGCTGAGTGCATGTAACCGAAACAAAATAATATTTAGAAGAATCTAAATAAGAAGAAACTAAAGAAGAAGAATACCGAACGTCATATTCCAAAATGCCAAGAACACTAGTCTTAATAGTAACTGGTAGTATTATTGTGCTGTTCGGTTCAATTAATCCTTCTTTCAATACAACATCTACCTCTAAGGCTGACTCAGTCTGCAAATTCAAAATGTAAAATTTAATTTAATGACATTTGAAGGATATTAACAAAAAAATATATTGGGGATATACATATATATTGAGTCCGCCGTAGCGCAGCGGCACAGCGTTTGACTGTAAATATTGTAGGTTTGGCGGCAAGTGAGGAAACAGAGTATCTTAACACCAGGATCAATATATAATTTATGAGTTCAAATATATTTACATTTTAAGAATGCTCTACATATTCCAAGGAAACTACAATGAGAGTAATAATCGAATAGAAAGTACACCGTACTGAGATGTGACCGGATTAATTTAGTGGTAAAGAAAACTTTGATAACATTTGTAAGGAGACGTAAAGATAGATACGTTCTATTACCTAACTTGTACTTGTATTATCTAAATATAACTATAATTAAAAGTATAGGAAATTTGAGCTTCGAGTGGTCTGGCGCGTGAGCAAGACATGAATCACACCGTTAATTGTCATTCGTAACACCTTGAATTGTACCCAATCTAACATTAGCTTGCTGTCTAGACTTTCTTACTTTATATAATTTACTAGTTTTATAATACATAGAATATATCATATTCTTAAAACCAGCTTCACGCTGTATCACCAGAACAAAGAAATGGAAATATAAATTTAAGTAAATATTTCATCTCCTCGAGTGGGGATCGAACCCACAACCAGTCGGTTTTACAGTCACACCTCGTGCCGCTGCGCCACGACTGGCCTCAAATATCATATATTCTTACAAACTCAAAATGTACTAGTAATGAAATTTGACTAGTGCCGGTAGCAGAAGTACAAGAAAAAAATATATATATTTATTTTATACAAACATTCGATTAAAAATAATAAAAAAAATTATAGTAGTCTTCAGTTTAAAACAGACAACATTACCTCAGGTTTTTCCAATACAAAATATCCCCAAAAATCTTTACACTCCACATTGATTTCCTGATTGTATGTAAAATCTAAGAAACACGCTCTCAACTTTATATCGGGTGCAGGAGTTATCATCGGAACTCTAGCATTAAAAGTCACCGGTAATATTATAGGCGGACTGTCCGATTTGTCTAACTCCAGTTCAAGAGACGTTTGATTAGCTCTTATCAGATTCGCTGTTAGAGTTACCTTAAAAGGTATTTTGAAAATAAATTAATTACGAAAGATAAATACAGAACTCATTACACCCTTGTTGAATTGTTTTCGGTTTTGAATCTAGTTTTGGGGAACGTTCAGGAGGAGTTCCTTTTCATCAAATTTTCTGCCTTACATGTAGAGAAACGTGATGTAAACACATAATGTAAACGGCTACACAAACAAAGTATACCCGTATAGATATCCTTGATTCAGGTGACATGTGTATTTTATAAGGTTCTATATTGAATTCTCTCGGCCACTGAGGCACGGAAGGTTTAGGGTGGTCCGCTACAGAATAATCAGTTAGCGTGATACTACTCATTTCTGGACCATCGGATGATATTTTTACACTACAATCGACATCAACTTGAGACTCATTTATAACGTCTAGCTCTAATGTTTTTGGAACACCTTAAAATATAATAAAAATGTTTAATAACAACAAAAAAATCTAAAGAATTCGTACAATAAAAAGAAATTGACTTACCCAAGCTAACTAAACCAAAATCTAAGCATGGTGTACTAAACATCAGTGATGGATATACAACGACCCCTCTAAAATGTTAAATATTTAAATATTATTTCTTTTATTATTACAGGATTAATTTTGAATATAAATTATAAGCACACACTGCACTAACGTATATTTACCCATTGAGCAAACTTTATTTTATATTTAGGTACTTCGTTATGAACCTAAGCTACAATACTTATAGGCTTTTCAACCAGGAAAGATTTTTTGTCAATATCACAAATGTCACAAATTAAATCATAACTCGACTACAGACATTTTAAAATATATGTCATATTAATCTAAATAGTAATAGTAATAAATTACTTTAAATATAACTTTATAACAACATTCGTATCCCGTATTATAAAATGAATTTCCTCAAAAAACGGTCCTTGATTTGAGTTCAAAAAGGATATGTCGAAGCTATCACTGTCGCCTGGCCTGAGGCAGAGCATGTGTGGATCGCAGCTAATGATACTTCCAAATAAAGGAGGGACGACTTTATAAACAATAAGACCATTTATATGTCCTGCAAATTGTATTTGTATTCTTTTTATTATTATATGAATTGTAAAGCAAATTATTTTTAATCTAGTTGAGCTCATTCATTTATCATATTCATTTGGATTCATTAAAATTTATCTAATTTTTAAGTACTTCCTTCTGTGTATTAAAGTTATGACATGACTGACATTGTTGCCATGAATTCAAAGAACATTAAAATTATAAATAACAATGAAACCTTTATTTGTAGCGATTATTTTATAATTATAGGTTTTATTTATATACACTCGGTCCATTTCTAGTGTCTCCAAGTTCAAAGTTATGAGAGGTGGTAATGATGTGCCGACTATTTTCAAAGGAATTCGGTCATTTACACCGTCCACGTCCAAGTATACAACTGCTTCGAATTCCCCTATGGCTTTGGGATTGAATGATATAGTGAGCTCTGTTATCTTATTAGGCCAGAGCTTTCCTTTCTTAAATTACATACAATTTGAAGATTATTTACAGAATATAATTATAAATTGTGATTTAATGACTATAAATAAAATATCGAGAAACAAAAAAATATAAATACCGCACGTTTTTGAAAAATGTTTGTGTAATTTTCTAATTCTTTCAATAACTTATTGGCCAGTAAATACAAGTTAATAGTTATATCATTATATAAGAAAGAAATCTGAAACATTCTCTATTTTAATTTATATATTTCGGTTATTACTTACATTGGGCGTGACAGACATATGGGTATTTTGAAATAATAAAGACTCGTCTGCCACTAGCGCATGTATTTCATCAATAAATATCCTAGTGTACACTCTTTCATGTTCGTCACTACTTAACACATCGTAGTATACTAATTTGTTACATTTCGCCTTTTCGCTTTCTTTAAAGTCGTAAAATGTTGTAGCCAACTTTAATTTTTCTTCAAAATCTATAAGTGGTTTTTTTTATTATTTTTTTTTAAAGCAAAAATATTTCAATATAATTAAATTATCTGACCATTGTACACGCAACTATTTTTCATGCACGCGTAGGTGAGGACGTAGTCAGATTTATTCTTTATTTTGAATGTCTGTTGTCTGGCCATCGTATTGAATGTGTCTAAAAACCGTACCACATATTTTTCCAGTTCTATATTGACAGTGTGTGCAGAGCCAAATAATTTGATACGAAAATTTTCACCTTTTAAACATGAAATGATATTAAAATGGTATACATCTAAGTAATTGAAAGAATTAGTTACTAATTATTTTTTCTAGCGTTAGTTGCTCTAGTTACTTTGCTAAAATTAGGTTTTATTTCTACATTACGACATATTAGGATGACGGTTTTATTTCTATGAGAAAATGTGTATAGGCCGTTGTGGTATAATGGAAAATCGTTTGGCTTTAAACGCAATGATTGTAAATTGAATCCCCATCCGGTAGAATTAATTTACTTTCATATTAACGCTCAGGTGACACAAACTGCAACGTTAAACATCGTAATGTAATTGAATTTTTAGAATTTCGAGGAAAAAGTGAACAACGGAGCATCCTAACACTAGATTCTCTCCGCTAACAGTGCAATGTGGGAAAAGAGAAAAAAAAATATTAAAAGAAAAAGCACATAGAATAATAAGCAAAACGAAAATTTGACTGCATAAACTAAATATACTTATACTAACACTCGCGCCATCAAGACAAATCCAACAACGTATCATTAATCAAAATCGGTTTACTGCTTTAACAGAGACAAGAGAAAATCCACCAATACGACATACCAGTTTCAAAAATAGCATTCATGATACCCTGCGTGTCCCCGAGATGCATTGTTTTAAATGCTACTCGAACATCAATTCTCTCATTTGGGTTTAAATAAGCTGATTTTGGATGTACAGAAAAGGGACTAAAAATAAATAATCATCAACAACATTTAATATTTATAAAATAACATAAATAAATCAGCTTCACGCTGTATCCCGCACACAGCAGGGTAGGCAGAGGGAACCTAATGTTAAGACACTCCGTTCCCCACTTTCTGCCGAATTCTGGAGGCATTGCGTGTTGAGTGGCAGAACTCAACGCCGCGCTTAACCTCAGACACCAGAGCGAAGAAATGGAAATATAAATTTAAGTAAATATTTCATCTCCTCGAGTGGGGATCGAATCCACAACCTGTCGGTTTTACAGTCACACCTCGTGCTGCTGCGCCACGACTGGCCTCAATATTTATATTCAACATAATTACGTATTAAATTATAATTTGTTTTTGCTGTATATAAAGTCTAGCTAACCATTTTTCTTCACATGTAAGTACCTAATGTTTAGCATTAATTTTTACTTTTTTAACTAAAATTAAATTTTCATACTAATATCATAGATTACGTTACAACTATAATATATATTATAATGTTAATAACCATTTAGTTGTTAAAGTAAAGCCTGCCGGTACCGTTCCTATATTGTGAATAGCCAACATAGAATAATTTTCAATCTTTAATGGTGTTTTTGGGATAATAATCTGATCGGGTAAATCAAATACAGGTCTTGGACCCATTGCTAAAAATAGAAAAATATATATTACTAATCACCAAAAAAGTATTATACTTAGATACAATTTTATGCGAACATTGTATGACTTCTTTTTAATGATGATTCTCTTTTTGATTTTTGATTGATTCATTTACAGACTCCCTTAGTCCACTGCACTGCATCTATTCTAATTAGATTTAATGGAGTCTTTAAGAGAAACAAAAAAAATCCAGAATCCGTAGATATGATATAATATCATGCTGTTGGATACTAATGAAATGAATAAAAAATATATTACCAATTAAAGGAACCACATATTGATCTAAGTCAGTATAGAATGTCACTCTATGTGTATAATCTTCATACTGTACGGGCTGGAACGTGACAGCAAACGTCACGCTGATACCGGGAGCTAGCCGTGATAGTAATTGTCCTCCACAAGGTTTAACAAAGAAATAAGACGATTCTTTACACACCATATTCAAATAAGTTGGACTCTACCTCAAAAAATTATAATAATGAAGTCATAAGTTATTTAGTAATTAAAAAAAAAACATCTGTTCTATAAATAAAAGAAAAGACTGTGTAGTATAATATTGTAATGTTATTATATTATTATTCAAGTTACGCTTTAAAAAGTTAATTCTCCAAAATGATTGTAGTAGGGTGAAAAATGTAGGACGAAGTGTTTTCTTTATTAATTAATTATAGTACAACTAGATGCATTAAGATGAACATATCTTATTAACTTATTGAAAATATATAAATTTAGCACTTTAAGGTAGAGTAAAATAAACATTTTATACCTTACTTATGTTTTTAACCGAAAACTTTGCCACAATCTTTTCATTTGGCTTAAAATTTTGGAAGACGATCAATGGCGGAGTAAATGATAGGACAATTTTGCTAGTGGTACCACAGTGCACTATGTTTTCTATCAATATATTATTTAAGCTGTGTAAGCGCTCCGCAGTTGTCATCTTCATTTCTCTTTCATACTCGGATGGAATGATCTGTAATTTTGTATCACTTTTACGTGACCAATGTGTAAGCGTGTCATTCATTCGCAAGCAAATCTTTTAAGATAAAATATCTTAAATTTTTATTAAAAAAAATGTCATAAGGGATTTAATCAATTTCTACATCTTAATTTTTTTTTTAAATTGATAACTATCAAACTACCAAATAAAATATATTTTAGAGTGTGTTACTGTATGTACCTAAGTCCCCTGTAAGTAGGAGGCATACGAGATACCTCTCCCCCCGCGAAGTAAGATGATAATAAGTTTGGCAGCGAAACTGCAAGCGCGCCCTTTATTAAAATCATAGCAGCAGAGTGAGTGGTCACTCATTTTTATGGAAGAAAAACAATATTTAATGATTGCGAACTAAAATAAATTTAATTTAAAGTCTATGATACTTTTGTTTTAGGCGGTCAAATGCAATGACTGGCCCATTAGTGGTTAGGTATAACTGTATGTCCTGTTCTGCATGTCACATGTTTGTATAAAGGTTTTGTAATAGCAAAACATTCAAACAATTTCTGCCAACAGGTAATCAGATAAAATTGCTTTAATTAAGCGCTTTTAAATATATAATAATTTCAATAACGTGTAAATTATCAGCATTCTCCCTTAAAGTGATCATCTCGTACACCTTTCCTCTATATGTAGATATGTATATTTGTACAAATGTACACAGCAGAAGTATTAAGTACCTACCTCATCGTATGTTTCAGTTAGTTTCTTCTTAGAAAATAAATGATAAAGTTCAGCAGTAAAGTATCCTTGTCTCTTAAATGTATGCAATATCTCCATTGTGGATTACCATCAAATTAATTGTATGCATATAACAATAAATATTGACATCACGTTGCTATGAGTATGACAAATATTTGTCAGTAAGTTCAAAATTGTTCGATTTAAGACACCACAACTTTTGTACATATTAGAAATATATATGAATTTTACACTAACATTTATCATTGATTAATAATAAACTGCTCACTAACAAATAAATAAGAATCATACAAAAAGGATTATTATTGATAACAATTAATGGATGAAGACAGGCGTATAAGTAGTTAAAATATTATTTTGTTCAGATATATGGATTACAATAATAATTATCTAAGACACGAACCAATAGAAAGAAAATTACCGAAAAGACGACGACCTATATGAAAAACAGATTCGCGGTGTGCTTGACGAGCGCATTGAGTTGAGTGCGGAAATAGAAGCGCGTAGTAATTTTAGTAGAATCAGGGCAACACGGCCGCGAACAGAAATAGAGACGGTGGCGGCGCACGCGTCTCCGCGCTGTCAATTTTATCCGGATAGGGGGCAAGATTAGCACCGGCGCGCCAGTGCTCCGCGCCGCCGGCCACGTTCAGGCCACGATCAGGGCGTCCTGTATCTCTACACGCGAGTGTGACTCCAATATCAAACTTCTTACTCTATCTACATACTCGTATATGTCAAATATGAAAAATCATACAGTTCAAAGTGCTATCAGTTTAAGTGAATTTTGATATCACCAAGGCAAGTATCAAATTTGTTCAATGCTCAATGATCACTCATAATTTACATCATTATCTAATATTGGATGGGTTCTGTAATTTGCAACCTATATGTTGCACTGAGTATGTAAATACTTTAGATATTTTGGGATGTGAGAGGCGGAATAAATGGGTCGACGAGCGCTTGCGACGCGGCAACGCCCGCTTTATCCCGGTCGCAGCTGCTATACATTTTGCACAGATTCAATTCTATTATAAAATAAATATTAATATTATGAAAAAGATGTGCTTTAATGATATTTTAAAGTCATAGATCAAAATGAAATGAAAATAAAATAAATTTAATAATGGCAATCTCTTATTAAGAATAAAAAAAAAACCTTTTTTTAACTATAAATATGTACAACGAATAATCATTACGTTACTAATATATTTTTTTATATATTTGTCTTATATTATTCATTATTAGACAATACCAACATTGAGTTAACATAAATGTATAAAACTCCAAAATTTAACACTTAAAGGTTAAATAGGACTTAAAAACGCTAAAAGAAACTAATTAAATTAGACAGAAACAGTGATTTAACTATTTTATGTCTTAATAACTTGTGCTTCAAATTGATGATGGAAATAGCTACAAACAACAAAGCTTACGTTGTGTAGTGCTTATAGAAAATAAAAAACAGTTTACTATACAAACTTTTATATAAAAGAACAAATAAAATTGGCAGATGTATTTTTGTACCCAATCAAAAACAATTACCACTTCGGCATCATCCTAAGCCGAATGTTTTTTCTTTCAACATTTTTTTCTGTTTCGTATCAATTGAAAAATCTATGATTAAAGTATTCAAACATTTGTTCTATATGAATAGATGAATAAGGGATAATTAAACCTACTTACGTTTATTGTTAGTATGAGCAAACGGTATTCCAAATTAAAAACATACTTTATAGTCATTCTATAATGTACAACATTTTATTATAAAAAAAATATTTTCATTTCCTCGCTTTGGTGGCGATGCAAAACGCGGAGTTGAGTTCCGCCACAAAATACGCAATATCTCCAGAATTCGCCGGAAGTGGGGAACAGAAATGTATTCATGGCAACGAAATATCCTAACACCAGTTACTAGGGTCCCTCTGCCCACCCTGCTATGTACGGGAAGTGTTACAGTCACAGTATGAAGACTTATAAAATAAGCAAGTATGTACGTAAACCTAAATACTAAACTACGTGACATTTTACTTACAGTCCTGTTTCGTATACTGAGATCACGAGTCACTATACAAATTCTTTAGAAGTAGGTTACGAAACTATGTTCGTTTGCATCAAACATATTTTTCTGATGTATGTAATTTCTGCATGCTACGTACTCTACATACTCTATGAAATAATGTTAGCTACTCACACATTTTACTAGATGGGAAAGTGGAACTCAGTAAAAAATCATTCTATTCTTCATTCAACCTTAAAAGAAATTACTTACTGGTCTCCTTAGTTTAATCATACAGAAGAAATGTAGGTTTCCGACGCTACTCTATATAAATATTCATTAAAGTCATATTTTCACTTATATCTATCTATATTCGTTCAGCTACACACAAGCCTACTATTAACCATGATGGCATCGAATTGTATCATTAAATCATATAGTTTTAAAAACCGGTTAAGTGGGAGTCGCATCCGCTCATGGAGACTTCCATACCAATTTCAAGATTGTAGGTCAACGGGAACTACAATTTATAGAGGTTGGCGTAAGATTTGCAAGTATATGCACTCATGTTGTATGAGATAAACTATTTTGTATGAAATGAACATAACAATATAACTTTGTAATTAAAGAAATAATTTTTAAATTTCAATTTTCGGATTTGTTCTTTATTTGCATTGTAAATGGCCCCCCAGAATAGTCTGGTGCGAACACAACAAAATTTTAATAAACAAAAAATTTGACCCGAAAAATTAAAAAAACAACGTTTATACGAACATATCTGTTCAAAGGTAAAGTCCACGGCCACCGCCCCCTATAATAACCTAGAAAATACACAGTATACATAAAACTTACAGATGTTAAAAAATCGAGGGCGCGATCCGCGCATGGCAGTGCCACCAACTCCTACCATGTCAGTGCGATCTTTCCCGCAACGTGCTCCGATGGCAAAACCTGAGCCAGACTACGAAGTAGTGGAGTTCCCCACTGAACAGTATGTGAACGCTAAGCTGCAACCACCGCCGCCACCCCCACCTAGGCCGCCTACAGGTATTCATAATGTTTATTACTTTTATCCATTTTTTTAAGAAATATCAGCTCAGTTTGTAACGCTTATCAAATGCAACTGCGCGAGTGTAGCTCGCCCCAAAGTTAATATAATTGTAATGTTTTCCATATAAACTGTTCCAGGTCATCCCTTAGACGCAGGCGCTTCTTGTGGCTTGTGCGGCGGCGGCGGCGCTCGAGTGCGATGTACAGAGTGTGGTCGCCGAGCTCTCTGCGCATCTTGCGATGACATGTATCATCGCCATCCCAAACGAAGACATCATCAGCGACAAGTAAAATAGTTTTAATTTTAATGGTAGTAAACTACTTCACTACTAACTTTATATTTATATGTGTAGTACTTATATAAATATAACAATACTAGTTTTCATAAGTGGATATCACACACAATAATGTTAATCAACGTTTAAATTTCATGTTTACAAAACATAATTTTTTTATTTGCATTTGAAAAAAAGACAGTTCTGGGCATCTAAAACTTTTTTTCTTAAAAAATCTTGTTCTATCGACGAAATAAGAAGTTTATTTATCCTATTTGTTTGAAGTTCTATGTTTAACACTTTGCGTTCACCTAGAACACTTGTGTCTCTTAATAGATATGATTAGTCCTAAATAAATACTCGCGTCATAATATTGGCGGCATGCCCATGATCGAACATGTTATGTTTACAAAGTGACGTATGTATTAATAACAATAGAGGCAAAAAAAAACCTTCATTGTTTTACTATATATTATATTATATAATTATTCCTTCACGCCTTTATCAACGGACTACGGACAAATACCTAAATATCTTTAAATTATTGCTTTTCATACATTTTTTGTATTGAACACATAAAAAATAAATACATGAGTATATTGTAATTAATTTCAGGCGCTTCCATTTTCACAACTACGAGACGAGCGGCCTCCTCTACCGCCAAAAACTGCAGCGCCAGTACCACCGCCACGGAGACATAAGGTACCAAAGGCACTTGTATATTTTTCTGATTTCATTTAGTCAATTAATAATAAATTTATAACTTATGTCTGTGCAGATAAGTGGTGACAGATTAAGTGCAAGCCCCTGTCCACCTGCGTTGGATCATCGTAAGGCTACGCTTACCATGCCTTCGGGGGGTCATAATCACATGAACCAAATGGCGACAATAACAAATGTAAATCACATAGCTACACAACGTCCGCAAATTCAAGATCTTCAGGCTAATGTACCAGCGATGACACCACACATGGGCAGTATGCCATATTTACCAAACGCTATTAATCACGCAAATGCACCTGTTCCAAATCAAGATCAAACAAACACTTTAGGACATTTCTCGTCCTGGAATAGGCATCGAGGATCATTGTCAGGTTTTAATATACCTCCGAATATGGTAACTATCTAAATAGTTTGACGTTTTGATTATAAATAATAAAAAAATACTATTCAGATATTATTTTCTTGTGATATATATACCTATATTATTACAGATACAACAAACACCACTAATAGAACCATGGGAGGTTCAAGAAAACGTATCTCAAAGCTGGGGTCGACCCCTTAGACGAGGCACTTCCGTGATGGAACTAGGCGGCCATGGGTGTACTGGATGTGCTCATTGCGCAACAAATCCTTGGAGATATGGCAGCTGTGCTAACTTAGAGCATCAATGGTTTGGACCAGGTCCATGGACTCAAGCTTGCTGCCCACCACACAGCTCAAACGCCACACACAACCCAAGAGTGCCGCCACATTCCCACGTTCATCCACCACAAACTCCGCAACCATATAGAAGAGGTATAACAAACACAATGTTATATTTTAAAATAAAGAATTTAGAATTAATAATAATATTTATATATTTAGTGTATATCTGTATAATAATAAATAAATAAATCTGCTTCACGCTGTATCCCGCACACAGCAGGGTAGGCTGAGGGAACCTAGTGTTAAGACGCTCCGTTCCCCATTTTCTGCCGAATTCTGGAGCCTTTATGTGTTGAGTGGCAGAACTCAACGCCGCGCTTTGCCTCGACAGAGCGAAGAAATGGAAATATAAATTTAAGTAAATTATTCATCTCCTCGAGTGGGGATCCAACCCACAATCAGTCGGTTTTACAGTCACACTTTGTGCCCCCTATCTAAAAATTAAAGCGGGGAATGGAGTGTCTTAGCAACAGGTTCCCTTTGCCTACCCTGTTATATGCAGGATACAATATTTTTTTATATGATTTTATTTGTTCAGCCGAAAGCAGAGCTCCATCTCGAGTGGTCTCTCGGGCTGGTTCTCGTGCACCATCACCTGCTATAAGTGTGCGATCACGCACATCCCGACGGTCGAAACACCGGACTCCATCTCCTCCACCTCTACCTTCAAGTGATGCTGACTCTGAAAGTGAACCTGAAAGTGAACATCTAGATTTACAAGATAAAGAACAAGAAGACTCTTTAGGCCCTGCTCCGCCTCCACCGAATTCAAGTTGGCAGTGTGAACATTGTACTTTTGTAAATGAAGCCGGTGTTCGAGTTTGTACAGTATGCTGTCGGACGCCAACAGTAAAGCCAAAAATTATTACAGAAACAATCAATAATGGCATGACAAAACTTAAAATTAATGAAAAATCCTTACGTTCTAGTAAAATCGTACAACAGCCTCAATTAAAAAGTGGTAGGTAGTACAACATATTTTAAGAAATTTAAATCTTGCTGCAAATTATGTTTAACAACATTTATTTGTTTTCAGAAGATAGAGACAATAAAAATAAACCAATTAAAGAACGAACATCAACAGCCTGTGGCCCCTCTCCACCAAGAGAAGACAAACCTATTATGAAAGTCCTAACTAGATTAACTACTCCTCCATCTAGAGAACAAAGTAACGAACGAGTAGTAAAAGTGCGTCATCGTCATGATATAGCAGTTGGACCTTCACCGCCTAAAGAACTTGAAAATATTCAAAGGCCTTCGTCTAGTAATGCCGCGTCAAATCGACTATCGAACTTTGATAATAAAGTTGCATCATCATCTTTACAAGAATCCAAGACTGTACACAGTATTTCTGTTGGTCCCTCACCACCTCGAGAAAGCCCAATACGATTATCATCCACTAGCTCAAATTTTCAAAAAAAGTCCGCTGGAAACTCGCCACCTCACGAAATTGATGCGCGACCCTTATCCAGATCAAGTCGGACTAATACTGGGACTTCCCCACCGCCTCAGAGCATTTCTACACAAGTAAGCAATTACTAACGTAACAACAAAAATTTTAACTCCTAACAGAGCCATATATTTATAAAAATTCTTATCAAAATCAGTTTCACGCTGTATCCCGCGCCCAGCAGGGTAGGCAGACGGAACCTATTGTTAAGACACTTCGTTACCCACTTTCAGTCGAATTCAGGAAGCAGTGCGTGTTAAGTGGTGGATCACAACGCCGCGTTTTGCCTGGACACCAGAGCGAAAAAGTTTAAATATAATTTAAAAAAAATATTTTATTTAAGTACACCGGTGGGAACCGAACCAATAATCAATCATGTTTACAATCACACTTTGAGCCCCTGCGCCACGACTGGCCTCAATATTTATATGTACGTTTTTATGTATTGCACATTTATATTTGTATACTTTATATATTTAAACGCATTACATGCTCACATACAAAAATTAACAAAAAGAAAAATTGTATAAGCTGAGCAAATGTGTACATTTTCAGACTTACGAAGTGCCTAGCAATTGGGATCGTGCACAATCCGTTTCTCGCTCAAGACCACGTCGTCGTGTACGAGATGAAGCCCACCGAGAAAGATCTCACAGCAGAATGTCCTTATCAAGTGACACCCGGGTAATTATTTTTGTTAATGTTTGAATATAATTATTAGTATTCGACCGAAACAAGGTTTTTAGCCGAAACCGAATTTTGCTTCGGCTATGCTTTCAGGTTCGGCCGAAACCGAAACCGAAACTTTTTAATATACAGTATAATTAAACACTAACTGAAATAGTCCATCTTTAAGTGGTTATTTCTAAATTTTTACCCTATATTGCATGGTCCGTACAAAATTATTTTTATTAAATATCATGTTTGGGCAATAAAACGGTAAAGAAAATTTATGTTACCGTATTTATGTTACCGATGTTAGTATTCTCTG
Organism: Heliconius hermathena; assembly: GCA_013403705.1. Taxonomy (NCBI): domain Eukaryota; kingdom Metazoa; phylum Arthropoda; class Insecta; order Lepidoptera; family Nymphalidae; genus Heliconius; species Heliconius hermathena. The sequence continues at coordinate 31,810 of JAAIXJ010001782.1, read as the reverse complement.
ATGGGTTTTTGACAAATTGTAGTTATGTTTAATTTATGTATGTTTTTATGTTTCAAAGTTTGAAATCGCAGAAACTCCGCGGAACAAAAAATATCTGTGGCATTTTTTAATGATTTTTGAAAGCATTCACAAAGTATGCAGTATGCATATAGCATATATGCTATATGCTTTTTCTCTTGAAATGATGTTGAGTTATGTTAACGTCCCCAACACTTTAGGTTATTTATTATGTGGTGTGGTTATATATTATATTATTGTGTGTTTTTGCTTAAAGAAAACATATCATCCAATTTCAGATAAAAACCTACCAAGCATACCTTGGCATAAAATGGTATAAAAAATTAATTGGGTACCCAGCATTGTCTGTAAACCTTTTGTAAAATCTTTGCGGTGTACGTAAAGAGCAATTTGGAGGGACTGAACCTACTAAGACCTGATAAGACTGGCGCTGTTCGAAATAAATATGTCAAATATTTCCAGCCCTGAGCTAATATGAGCATTAAAATTAAATTAATTAAAATGCATTAAAATTAATTAAAATGTAATTTGGACATATTCCCGGATAGTCTGGGATTGCCCTGATTGCTCAGGACCATAACAGATTTTTTTTAAATATATATTTCTTTATTTTTTTGATGAAAAGCATACACAATTTTTATTTTCATATAGTTTTTATAAAGGATAATATAAAATAAGAATATTTTTTCAATGTGTATTGGTACTTTTGTGTATTTATTTTTTTTTCAATTTCAATAGCAAAAAGTTTTTGTATCAAGCCAATTCCAATTGCCAATTTGGCAAATCTGATAATTTTCCAGGATTCAGCACATTAGCCTTTTATAAAATTGACTTCAAGCTACCATGCCGCAAAATAGCTGTTTTACTTAATTATACCAAATATTTTAAAAATGTTTTGCCCCCTTTCATTCAATAAATAAATGATATTTAATATTATTTACAATACCAAATATCACTTATATTTCAACTATTAATTTGAAGATTTATTACACAGTGAACCTCATTTTAATAAAATTCTTCCTGCGTGTTCCATCTATTTTGGAAATCGTATAATTAAAATTTGAATGTTGTAGGATTAGAAATCTTCATAAGAATGTATGCCTTTTTGGTGAAAACATGCAACGTTATGCCTTATTGGTGAAAGCATTTAGACGATTTGCAATTGACGCGGGTTTGAATGTAGCTACGTTCAAATATTTATAGTCTTCTATAAATATTTTTCGATGCTTAGCTTAAAATAACACTTAATGTGTTATTATATATAATAGTAATAGTAATAACATAAGTTTTGAATGTATATCGTGTAACGCATATCGATATCTGAAATAACTTTTGTTCAAAAAAGACAAAAAATAACCACGTTCTTATCCCTATCATCTCCGAAGCTATAGAGCCTATTCTATAAAAAAGTTGGTTTCGTTACTACAAACATATCAAATTTAAAGTATTTTTGGGACGTAGATACTCAATTTTCCACGCAAGATTGCATGCATTTGCTATAAATAATTTTACTTTTATAATTTGGAATTAATACCCCGTCTTTGTAACTCATAGACCACAATAATTAGTAGAGTGACGCCTAACAAGTACTTAGTTTCGGTGTGGCCGAAGGTTCGACCGTATTTTGGCCGAAACTGAAACTTTGGCCGAAACTGCGATTTTTGACCGGAACCGACCCAAACCGAAACCGAATCTTCGGTCGGTCACTAATAGTTATTATTATAACATATTAAAAACATCGAACTGTCCCCTAGGAAAGCGAGCGAAGTGTGCGAACTAGCGGCGGCAGATGGGAATGGCGCGAACCTCGCGACAGCAGCCCTAATGGTGACTGGAGTGAGGCGGAAAGACGGCGAACAAATCGACTCACACGACGAGCTTCCCATTTAGACTTAAGAAGACGTCCTGTACGACGCTCGAGCATGTATGGCTCAGAGGTAACTTTTTATCAATAAGAAACAACATCCACTTACCCGAATATAGATTAACGTTAGCATAAAAGTAAGCTAAAAATAAACTAAGGATATAACAAGCTAGTTGACAGTTCTTGGAAAATTGGCTTATAATGTGTCTTATGACCTAAATTACCAGGAAATATTCATATATCACTAAAAAACAAACATCATATTTTATTTTATATTTTTGTATAAATTTTGACATTTACTCATGAAAACGCATCAATCTATCATGGCTTCTCAAGTGATATCATAGTTTGCAACTAACTGTGCAAACTTTGTTGCAAAATGTATAAGAAATAAAATGCATATTATTATTTATTTATTTACTTTGTTTATCGTAAATATAATAGATGAGCTGTTCATTATTTGATTTAAGACTAAAAATCAGCTGTCATTGAAGGTTGCTTTTGTTTTTAAATATAATAAAATATATATACTAATAACATCTGCTCCCATTTAGGCTCCATCACCAGAACCATTATCAAATAACAGAGCCATATCACTCGAAGCTTTGGCAGGTGGTGCATCGAGAAGAGAGGCTGAGAGAGGCTTAGAGCTCGCTCGATTAATGAGTGAAGCTGAAAGGCTCGGATTCAGTGCAGCAGAAGTACACGCAGCTTTAGCTCAGAACCCGGTAGCACCATTAGCTTGGCTAAGTGAGCGATGGCCGAGTTTATGTGCAGGAGTACGCGCGGCTGCTGCGAGATTGGCAGCGGGGGTTAATGTTTCTGAACTTGATGCAAGAGCAGCCTTAGCAAAACATAGAGGCGCAATGTGGCCTGCTGTTAATGAATGTGTTGAAAGATGTCGTCGGCAGGTATTTATTTTATTTATAGTAATAATAATAAATAGATGAGTGGTCTCAATATTATAAATTATACTTTTAGGCAGAAAACATAGTAGTCGGTGAAGAGGGCAGATTACGAGGTCACGTATGGGGTCCACCAACTGGAGCAGATGATGATGCTGCACCTCCAGCCACTTTATCCAGCCGCATTCGCGGTAATCTAAAGAACCCCAAAAAACAATAACAGTTACATAAAAGCCATACCATCATAATATATCATCATAACATTCACGTTTACATTTCAGCAGACGACAGTTCAGATGAATTTGAAGTAACAGCAAATAAATTTCAAGATGATGACTGGATGTACTTACCATTAGACATAAACATTAAAAATACAAATAATCGGCAAATAGTAATGGAAGGAAATAATGAACATAATACTAAGGACAATACCAACATAGCAGAAAAATTAAAAATATTATTGAATCAAGCTGGTATATCTCATATTGACGATAAACTTCTTTTGAAAGGTTTACTAGACAATCAATTAATTATTCAGGAAAAAGATACCGTAAGCAATAACGAAACAAAATATAATGAGCATAAAACTCATTTAACCGATTTTACTCAATCTGAAAATGATTTTATCGATGCTTATAACGCATTAACCAGGTCAAGTCCATTGCTAAATTTAAACAAACATGATCATTTTGAAACATACAATTATTCCAGAGAGAGTAATATTGAAAAAAAATTCGAAAATCAAGGTAGAATAGAAAACAGTATAAATATATCAGAGAAAAGACCTGAAGTAAAAATAAAAATCAAATCACCGCCTGCTACTAAATTAGAAAACGGTAAACCTAAACCTGTAAAAGAAAACAAAAAAAAAGTAAAACAAAATCAAGCCAATGACATTGTAGATGATAAGCGAGATAATATTGAAAATAGTAATAGTAATAATGAATTAGATATAAATGAAGATAAACCCAATAATCTTAGTGATATAGTTGACAGCACACAAAAAATTATTCAACAAATGAAAAATGAAATAACTTCTGATATCAATTCTATGCCAGAAAAAAGTGACACTCAAAGTGAAGCGGAGGAAAGCTTAAATGAATCACACTTCTCTTCTGAAAAAGAATCTAGTTACAGCGACACGGGGGAAGAAGAAACAGAAGATTTGACATCTGATGACAAAGAACTCTCAAACAGTGACGATGATCCAAATTACCAATCCGAAAATAGATTAGCAATTCAAAGGACTAGTTCAGAAGAAAATGAAAATTTTGAAGAGGCAATGGATCATGTAGAAAATGAATTAGAAGATTTTAAACAAACAAATATAAAAATGTTAAATTCGATAGCTCAAAGCTTACAAGAACAACAAAGTATAGTAATAGCACCACAAAACCAACAACTGAGAGAAAAAACGGAAGATATAAATAACAATTTATTTTCTGCAGTCGATACTTTTGAAGAAATTTACGCGCAGCTAAATAACAATACACAAAAAAAAGAAAATATAATAATAAAACAAATAGATACCCATAAAAGTAGAAATAATGTACATATTGAAGATATTATTATGCAAGAACCACTATATGCGAAGGTTTACACTAAGGAGTTAGTAAATATAGGCTATTATAATCCTAGCCCGCCTAGAAAACTTATAGTAAACGAATTTAAAAATTTGTTCATTAGTGCGCGTCTAGAAAATATAAGAAACCAAGATAATCGAGTAAATACATCTTCAGAGGAACTGATTAATATTAGCGAAAATATAGGTTCAATTAAAACAGACTTAAATATTCCCCTTGACAAAGAAGAAAATAATGTGCAAACTAATAAAAGTTCAAAAGAAATAAATACATCCATTTTAGCAAATCCCACCTCTGAGCTTAATAACGATGAGGAGACCAAAGATAAGGATATCTCTGATACAAATGACTTAGATATAAATCAAGTAAATTTGGTGAAAACACATAATAATACGAATTCAGAAATCAGACATTTTGAAATAGTGAACTCAAATAATAAAGCATCAGACACAAATAATAAAGAGAAAACTAAAATATCGGCTATCATTAATAAATCAAATATTCCTAAGCTCATCAAAACAATACAAAGTAATAAACAAAAAATAGAAAATAAAAATTTGCCAAAAGTAATAGCATCTAAGGTACCAATTCGAAGAGCCAGCCTTAAGCAATATCATGCTCCAAATCCTCCTAAAAGTCACTTTGGAAATGTTCAAAGTGGTCATGTCAAACAATTACAAACAAGACTTTTTAACGACAAAAAAATTAAACCAACCATCCAAACACAAGAAATGCTCGAAATAAAAGCTTCAACTTCTACAATTAATAAAAAAAAACAAGCGCCTTCTCCGCCAGTACACCAAAATAAGCAACGTTCACCAGATTATGTTAGTTTAGAAACAAAGAAAAATGACCATTTCTTCCGGGAGACATGTCGCACTGAAGATGAGTGGACTGAAAGTGATTCTGAAGAACCAGATATACAATTTGTAAACAAGAATGAAGAAATAATACCAACAATAATTTCTATCTCGCAACCAATAACAATCCGCCAAATTTCTGGGCAATTAATTGATCTCGCCAGAGTACGCCTGCCTGAAGGTTCTCCTGAGGTATATTTCCAATTAAAACATTTTATAATCAATTTTATAGTTAAAATACTTAAAGCATTTTCTTACTCTAGAGGCAAGCAAGGATGCTACTTGCTGAAGGAGCTATGGAAACTTGGGAACAAGCACAATTGGCAGTAGAATTAGTTTCCCAAGGAATTGATCCCCCGGCAGCACTTTTAGCAGCCCTAGAATGTGCAGATTTGAATTCAGCGCTTGCATATTTGCATCAAGACTGTGAACTTTGTGCTTCTAAATTTCCTGAACACGAGGTAAAAGACGTTGATATTTTATATTTGAAATGTTAATTTAAGTCAATAAGTAAAATTAATGTTTTCTTAATTTTCAGATGGTATCCATGTTACGTTGCACACACAGATGTTGTCGAGAGTGTGCCCATCATTACTTTACAGTGCAAGTTACTGAACGCAGTATCGTAGATTGCGTTTGTCCATATTGCAAGGAACCTGAATTAGAAAATCTTCCTGAAGATAATTGGCTCGATTATTTTGCCCATTTGGATATTTTGCTTAAAACATTATTAGAAACAGAAATACATGAATTGTTTCAAAGAAAGGTACTCGAAACAAGCTTAGCGAAGTTAATGTAGTCAGTTTTTTTGTACTTGTTATTCTAAATATCCATCCAATATTCATTCCATCTCAAATATTTTTTAGTTACGAGACAGAACACTGGCAAGAGATCCAAACTTTAGATGGTGCGTCGAGTGCTCTTCAGGTTTTTTTGTTCACCCGAAACAAAAAAAATTACGTTGTCCTGAATGTAAATCTGTGACATGCGCAAATTGTAGAAAACCGGTGAGAATTATTTTAAAATTAAAAATACTGATCATTGTTAATCATTGTTAGCGATAAAATATGTCAATTGTTGTGTGCTTTTGTCGACACGATAAAAGTTATAGTGTCGATAAAAGCACAAAACAAATAAATTTTGCAGTGGAATTCGAATCATGAGGGTTTGTCATGCGACCAATACGCGGGTTGGTTAGAAGACAACGATCCCGAACGATCTATAGTAGCTGTTCAACAGCATCTCAAAGAAAATGGACTGGATTGTCCAAGATGTCATTTTAAATATTCTTTATCAAGGTAAATTACAAATACCAATTTAGATATTTTAAAATTTTACTTTAAAGCCTGTCTTAATAACCGTATTATTTGGATTTGTTCCAGAGGTGGATGCATGCATTTTACTTGTACACAATGTAAATATGAGTTTTGCTACGGGTGCGGGAAACCCTTCACAATGGGAGCTCGATGTGGACTGAGCGAGTATTGTGCTAAGCTTGGTCTTCACGCACACCATCCACGTAACTGTCTCTTTTACCTACGTGATAAGGAACCGCATGAACTGCAAACACTCTTGGAAGTAGGTTTTTTTTGCTAATAAATTCTCAAAATCAAATAACGATGCCCTACCTAATACCTATCTGTAAATATTATTTCAGATGAATAATGTTGTATATGAAACAGAAGCAGTTGACACTAATAACAATCGATGCCCAATACAGTTACAGCGAGAGACGCCTACTGGACTGGTAGACACTACCTGTGGTAGTGAAGTACAACAAAAGCAGGCTGGACTGTGCAAGTACGTGCATATAATATATATAATACCCATAAATTAACTTAAGGCTTTTTAACAATTACACACTTTTAAATGTTATTTCTCTGCCTCGTTACCCATAAGCCCTCCCTCCCCTTTTCTATATTTGTTACTGCGCCGAAGATGTATATATACAAGGGGTGCGTTGAAGATGCGGCGGTGGTCAGTGCGGCGTGTTGTTCCAGGAACCATTACTTGGAGTACTTAAGCCGGTTGGTGAGAGGGCAGAAGGTCGACCCGCTGCCGATCTTGGGAGTGGATGACTTAGAAACGCTAGTGCGTCGAGCTGCGTTGCGTCCTCCGCCTCGCCCCTACGGCTCACTCGAAGGCCTCTACAAACGAGGCCTAATAGAGGTGTGTTTACGAGATATTTTCTTCCAGGATGCACTACGTGGAGTACTTGGCGGGTCTGGCGCGGGCGCTTGATCCCATACCGATCATGGAAGTGAGCGAGCTCGTTGCGGAACTGCGCCGCCGCGCGCTCCCTCTGCCCGAACGCGGCCCGTGGGATACTGATCCTATATACGCAGGGATGTGCGCTGAGGTACTCAAAAGTCAGAAGAAAGATTGTACCAACTCTTTTGTGCAAGTCTACACAAAAAACGAATACTAAATTAAGCTAATCAATCAAAAAAGTTACCAGCTAAACCTGTCATTTATATTATACAAACCTAGCTACATTAAAAATATAGAACAACCAATGTTCTTTGCATACGAAGATTCCTTTTAAAAGACCCTGATTTTTCAATATTCATCATTTTTTCCTTTTACTTTAGAAATTAGGTGACCTCCACTACGGACCGCCACAACTACACTTCTAATTGTATTCTATAGACATCTATACATTTAATAAAATTGTAACTGATCGCTGTCTGTATAAGAGAGATATATGAGAAAACCTATTACTGGAGTTATTTATCAATGTTAAGAATCCAAAATAATTTTTAAAATTTTTGTCTGTTTGTTTAAGCGTTTATTTATGTTTATCTCAGAATCGGTTTAAGCGATTTAAGTGAATTTTTCACTACTGTGTTTTGGCAAACTTCATTGAACTTCTAGTTTTTTTTTATTTAAATTGGTTTATAAATAAAAAAGTTGAGGCCGGTCGTGGCGCAGCGGCACGAGGTGTGACTGCAAAATCGACTGGTTGTGGGTTCGATCCCCACTCGAGGAGATGAAATATTTACTTAAATTTATATTTCCATTTCTTCGCTCTGGTGTCGAGGTTAAGCGCGGCGTTGAGTTCTGCCCCTCAACACGCAATGCCTCCAGAATTCGGCAGAAAGTGGGGAACGGAGTGTCTTAACACTAGGTTCCCTCTGCCTACCCTGCTGTGTGCGGGATACAGCGTGAAGCTGATTTGATTTGTTTTTTTATAAATAAAAAAGTTATATCAATATAAAGTATTTATTTTAACAAAATTGATACAAAATATTTTATTAAATTAGCTGAATCCTAAGTTTTTAATGTATGAACTCGGATTAGTAAATAAACAACTGTTAGAACTACATTCTAACGGGCAAGCCGCAAACGGGTCGCTAGTCCTAAATAAAATAACTTTTTTGTGTTACAGATCGTTAGAGAGAAGATACCGCTTGACTAGGCGAGTAAAAGCTACCACTTCAATTCATTTAAGCAATAAGATTTAATACAAAACCATGGAATTATTGTATCAGATTAAATGTTTTATTTATTAATAAGTACAGCTTGTGTATTACTTTATTGACTTATTTCAATATTAACTTCAATATTACTTATTAATTTATTTAAAATATCGACTAAATATTTTATTTTAATTATTAATAAGTACAGCTTGAGTATTTCTATAAACTTGAATATTATTTATTCATTTACTTAAAATAAAACAAAATTAAAACGATTATGAATTTTATTTTGTTTACTTATTTTACAACAATATTTATTATCTACGAGCAAAATGTTCATTCATGTGGCGCTGGCCACGTTGTATGTAATGCCTGTTTGAATGAATGCGACTCTCGAGAGATTCTGGTAAAGCACGAGCTTCATTTCGTGATGAATGATGTCTCGGTAAAATCTTTTCAGATGCATTTTCTATTCGCTGTTCAGCAACGCGCTTCCCCCTTTGGACTTCCCTCTCTGCACCCGCGGCAGCCATTTCTGCCAATTTAGCAGCTTTCTCTCCTTCACTAAGACCTAATCTTTTGTTTGTCGATTGACTTCGATTTTCCCTCTTACCTTCGTATCTTCTTTCATTTCTATCTACACCTCTTCCTTCTTTTCTTACACCGTCTCTTATATTTCCATAGGTTTGTTCTCTTATATGTTTTGAATCTTTACTTTTGTCTTGTCTATATTGTTTTTCTTTATCAGATTTTCTTCTCTGTGGAGATAAGTCTTTTCTTACTTTCTTTTGAGGGGTAGCGTCATAATCACTACTACTATCACTTGAAGATTTTCTCTTTACTGGAGAAGATTTCTTCTTACTTTCATATTTCGATTTTTTACTCTTTTCTTCATAGTCTGAGTCATTCTCATCTTTTTGATGTTTATTTTTTTGTTTTGCTTTTTTTCTATGAGATGAATCTATATCTGAGCTTTCCTTATTCTTCTTCTTTTTCTTTTTTCTTTTTTTCTTTTTATGCTTTTTACTCTTTTCATCTGAGGAACTATCTGAAGATGAATCATTAGACTCAAGTAATTTCGCAATATTAACTCCCTTCTCACCTCCTAATGAAGTAAGCTTTTCTAAAAGCAAATTATCTAAGTCTTTCTCTTTTTTCTTGGGTTTTTTCTCACTTTTCGTAGATTTTTTTTGTTCCTGTAATAAAAACTTTACATATAAATAAAAAGTTATAATAAAAAATAATAATATATTTATATACAAGTGTACATGTTGAGGCCAGTCGTGGCACAGGGGCACAAAGTGTGATTGTAAAATCGACTGGTTGTGGGTTCGATCCCCACTTAAGGAAATGAAATATTTATTTACATTTATACTTTCATTTCTTCGCTCTGGTGTCGAAGCAAAGCGCGGCGTTGAGTTCCGCCACTCAACACGCAATGCCTCCAGAACTCGGCGGAAAGTGTGAAACTGAGTGTATCAACACTAGGTGCCCTCTGCCTGTGCCGTGCTGTGTGCGGGATAACATGTGAAGCTGATTTTTACAAGTGTTATTTCTTGTATTTTTTTATTATACAGGATAGAAAATGAGTTGTCATTTTCCTTTATTTAGTATCAGATTCAAACCTGTGAAATTAAAATATTGAGATAAAAACACTTAGTTTCATCAATTTAAATCCTTGTGTGTATTCTTTAGTTACTCACCGACTGACAAACAATGCACAGTCAGAAATACTAAAAAGAAAGCTAAAATTTAGAAAGCTAAGCTAAAACTTACTTTTTTTCTTCCTAAAAGGTAAGCTAAAAAAAAACTGTGTTCCCTTCCTTGTACACTTGGCGGAAAGTGGGCAACAGAGTGTCATAGCACTAGGTCCATCTGCCTACTCTGCTGTGTGTGGGATACAGCGTGAAGCTGATTTAATTCTTTATTTGAATTCCTTTCACTCACAACTTTAAATTGATTGCTTGAAATTTATACACTGTATAAGTCACAATAAGGAGTGAGTATCTAATAAACTAATTGAGCACTTTTTTTCAACATTTAATAAAGCATTTTTGGAAACTGACTACCAATGTGCACATAATGTATAAGGTTGTCTTATAAATATGAAGTGTATATAATTAAGTGTACACAAAACCAAAAATAAAAAAGTTTAGGCAAGCAAATAAAAAAAGTAACTGATATTTTTGTACATTTTAAAATATATGTATGTTAATTTTTTATTCATAAAATTTAAGTCAGGCATGGTGCAGGAGCACAAGCATGCAAATATAAGTTGTGACAAGTTTTGGGTTTAATTCCCATTCAAAGAAATGAAATATTTATGTCTTGATTTCTATACTCTTGTAATGAAGCAAGAGTGTGAAGTAGAATTCTGCCACTTAACATGCAATGCTTTAGAATTCAGAGAAAACTTCAAAACAGAAATCTCTTCACACTAGGTTCCCAGGTATCCCCTACAAAAATCAAGGTGCTTTGAGCAGGATACAGCATAAAGCAAAAAAAAAGTAATAGGTTGATGAACCTATAACTCTATTTACTTGGTATCTGCCTATAGGTTTGGTTGTCATAGATCTCAAGTCAATTAATTTGTAGGAATTAGCTCACATAAGGAAAGAAATTACTGGGCACTACATTGATTTCATTGATTCAGAGCAGGTACCCAAAATATTGCAGAGTGGGGACTTCAGATACCTGGGACTTGCAACCTTAGTATAAATTTAAGATAAGATCACATTAACACTCATCTATGGTGTCTTTCTTTCACTTATCAAACACCAAACTCAAAATTATCATACTGGTGCTACCTTACAGGACATTTTTTCAAAGAAAACTCCTATAGTGTACAATATATTACCTGTTCTTTCCGTAGCAATTCTGTAAGTTTCCATCTTTGCACTGGATTATTTAAAAGGGCAGCTCGGGCAGCCCTTTCTCTTTCTTTAACCATTAGTAAAGGATCCTCTCTAAGTTTACGAGCTAAATCTACTTGAACATCTCCCACTGATGCGAGCATACTTGAACCCACAACTCTGCGCGATACAGCCGGTATATCATTCTCAGATTTACCACTTTCATCATAATTTTTGTCAACTGCTTTTCCCAGCAAGTAATCTTCTTGCTGTACCTTTTTATCAGGTTTCTAAAAAATAATATTTCCAACACATTAATTTTATTTAAAGAAATGTGAGATTAAACATACAAGCTATTCATTAATAAATAACACAATAATAACACAAGAAAGTAAATTCGATAGTTTATAAAAATAATGCATGATTGTTTATAAGCGTTTTAATACTAGCTTCGTATTATGTACTTACATCATACATCCAATGGAGACGATCATCTTTAGATTTTGGCTTTGTCAACTCATTCAACTCTTCGCGATCTCTCTCCTCAGCTCTTTCTCGTTGTAACTCCAAGATTCGTTTTTTTTCTTCGGCTGCTGCTTGTTCTGCTTTCCAAACACGTTCTTGATTTTTATATGTATTTGGATGCCATGTCTTTTTTGTATTCTTAAAAATCACAAATTCAACTTGTTATTAATTAAGCTTTTGCTTATATTGCATTAATTAAAATAAATAACAATAGTAACAATGATTTAAAGATTATTACCAAATCCCCGCCCCCCATTGTGTGATTTATTAAATTCTGCAGCTAAAATGGAAATTGCTAACTAAAACTTTGTCCTGTAGTTTGTTTCATATCTATCCTGTGATATCTATGAGCAACTCACAATGACTTTTTAAGTTTTTACAGTACAGCAACAAATAAAAATATTACTATATACTAGTATTAAAAATGCAGTCTGTGAGTTTTTCTTATCTGTCAACAGACAGACTTAGGCCATTTTTTTACAGTAATACGCCAAATCACAGAATACAATGTACATATATCCAAAGGGACCAAATAGATGGAGTATTAAAATTTTCCTTTACTGATAAAAAAGTATAATGAATTATATTTTTTTATTTTTTTATATTCCATACAAAAAATAAATAGAATATTAAAAACCTTTATCGAATATATATAATAATGTCATTATGGTGCTACATTAGCACCATAACGCTCATAAAACATAGAATAACTCTACATATACAATAGAATGTTACTAAAGAAAATAAATTACAAAAAATATTAGTTACTTTTGTTGAATCTACATACAAAATATATTTCATTAAATTTAATTAATATACGTCAGACACATAGTAACAGTTAAATGGAGTGAATAGAATTAACGGGGTGAATAGACACAAAAATAGGAAAGTTTTATTTTATCATAATATTCAATGGTTTTTATGAGTAACTCTATTATTTTATTTCTTTTCGTTTACGTTTACGTTTTTCGTTTTACACAACAAAATTATTATATATTGGATGACTTTGTATTTACTTCAAGTTTTAAAAAGCACACTTATTCTTTCATTCAATAGATTTATTTATATAATAAATCTATAAATGAAATGAATGAATCTATGAATGAAAGAATATATTTATGTATATAGTTATGTCTGTTATGTCTGTAGTTGTCACGCAAAATATATATTTTTCATGACAACTATACTCTATTCACTATGGCATGAGACAACAAAATGTAAACAAAAAATCTGTTTCTCAAACTTTTATGTACATTTTTATTTCTATTTAATTTATTTATGCCCAAGTTTTCCTAGAAGGTACTTAACTACGAGGATAAGTAAACTAAATATATCTATTACTCAATTATTTATTGGAATTCGGAGGATTCTGTGGAACTGTCACATACATTAATGACAAAACGGTCCACCATATTATCTATTATATGATCAATCTTTTGCATCTTTTGTTCTTCTTTTATCACATGGTCAATGCACCTTTACGAAACTTTTAGTGTTGTAGTTTTTATTAACAAAAACAACAAAAGTAATAACTGAATCACGAAAATTCAATGAAAATGACTGAAAATGGCGATTATTATCTGACGGATAACAAAATATTTTAATATAAAATGTTGGCTCGTCATAATTTTAGTAGTCGTAATTACCGGCCGGTCGTGGCGCAGCGGCACNCTTAACACTAGGTTCCCCCTGCCTACCTTGCTGTGTGCGGGATACAGCGTGAAGCTGATTTAATTACAATATGTAATTTATTTTTATACTATTAAAATACTTCTCAAGTTTGAGAAGAATTTGGCTTTTGGGTGTTTTTACGTATCAAGTATTTAAAAATTATTATTGAAAGTGAAGAAAATAATTAAAAGTTTCTTTGCCACCGTAAAATAGAGTGCTATTCACCCCGTTTATAACATTTTTAAATATTAAATTAAAATGTTCCTATTTTTAAATTAAAAAAAACAATCTTGATTTTTTATTTATTGTATTCGTTTCTTTTTACGTACTCCTTTTCGTATTCGTTTCTTTTAAGATAATTACTTATTTTTAAGAAATATATATTCAATTTTATAAAATTTGAAAATATTATTATTAAAATAACTTCATCGATATCCAGAAATTTAAATTATAATTTTATTAATTAATACTAATTACTTTATCCTAATTAATGACAGAATAATAAAACTAGTTTTTTGTCACTGAACACAGCGCTTATAATATTATATTAAAATACATAACTTTTCTATAGTACAAATTAATGTAATTTGACCGACGATATTCAAACGTAACATACGTTTTGCATTTAGTTTACCTTTCCCTAAGTGTATTTCAAAACTTATTAAAGAAAATAATTGAATATTGTAGTGTAAAAAAATTGTGATTTTTGTAAATATTTTTTTTCCGCTTTATTTTATTTCTATAAGATAATATTATTTACAGTGGTATCTTTCATTCATTTAGTATAATACTTCCATAAATCCATAGATAATTATTTTTTAAAATTAATATAGTAACTCTATCAACCATGATATGTAAACAACCTTTTTTTTGACGTGCTTACCTTTTATCTCATGCCTTCGTGAATAGAGTACTATAGTTATACTATAGAGTACTATAGAGCATTATAATTATAACTAATTTTGTAAATTAATAATTTAATTTATTGTGTTATTCTTTTTTTAAGAATCGTGTCAAAATCAAACCACGGCAAGTTTCAAAAGCTGTAAGCACTGATATTCCTATAATAAATAAAATATCAAGAGTACAAATAAGAGCCAAGTAAGATGTTAAGTAATGTTTCATGTCCGACTTGACTAACACAATGAACACAAAACTCTGCGCCCATATAGATCTGACATTCTTCTGTTGGTAAAGTCGAAAACGAGGCATTACTTAAAATTTTATTTGGCTCTCATTTCACATTTGTTTTTTTTAGGATATAACTACTTTTTGTGAAGACATTATAACAATTAATCATCAATACTTTATCATTTTTAAAATCGCTTTATTTTCCTACGTTCTTTGACCTAACTTTCATAGATAACTTACACGTGTCTTAATCTGATCATTTCATATTATTTCGGTCAGCAAGAATTATTATAAAAATAATCACGAGAGCCACTTTTCTACTTTTTTGTATACTACTTTTCTTACCAAACTCCATGTAAGCTCAATAGCATTTAGGTGACATAGGCAATTTTAACATAACATATAGATAACGGTGGCATTAAAAATATTGTGCTGATTGAATAATACGCTAAAGGAAAATAATTCTAAAAAATTCATTAAAGTTACATTACAGTTATTACACAAGAACAAAGTTGAATTCAAATTATTTTTTGCTTGGTCAGAGATGTACTTTAACCATTACCCTCAATAAAATTTAAATAAAATAAAATAATAGCACAAGCAACATCTATTAGATGTATCCAGTCCACTTATATTAATTTTAGCAATAAATTTATAAACATTCAATATATACTTTTATTACATAAGAGATACATTTTTAAATATAAATTGTTATAGAAAATACATTTAAAAATATAAAAAGACACTTTTCGGAGGGCGGGACAAGGATCCAAGCCATCAGTGGTTAGGGCTCCAGAGAGGAAGGAACCTTCTCACAATACGCGCCCTTTAAAGTGAAACTGCCTTCTGTGTCCTGTTCTTAATCCAACAGCTAAGCGAGAACCTCTTGAGATGTTGGTCGAGACTTTTCGCTATTAAGTCATTAACTGAAACCACTATCGGCAGAATGATAGTCACATTGACATCTCATATGGCGGCAATCTCATGGGCTAAGTTCAAATATTTAGATAATTTTTCTTTTTCGGCGATTTTTCACGAGATTATCATCATGTGGGATAGTAACGTCTACTAATACTGTATCAGGTTTATTAGCAACAATATACCTGTCAGTAATAATAGACCGATCCCAGTAGAGCAAAGGACAGCTATTTTCAAAAACAGACGCGGGATTGTAAGGCACGTCGAATTCCATAAGACCATATTTAAGAGCAAGTTGCTGGACTTATTATCTTGGCTACTTGATTATGTCTATGCAAATACACACGGTTAGCAAGATGAGAACAACCTGAGAAACTCTCCAGGTCGATGACACGGCCGACAGATTCCGACAATGCCATCTTTTATAGTATGTCTCTGGTAGTTCCGTGTCTTGATAACTTCGTCCATAATAGCACAAACAAAACTTTCAGTCCCCCGAAAAGATCCCCGAAATGTAACCAAGATAACAAGAAAGCAGGATCCACGTCCGGGTCCAGGAAGGCTCTATGGAATCGACTATGCAGCTCCTTGCTCTTCCACACAGCGATGCGATCAGAAGTAGTAAGTACTACAGACCTAAGCCAGTTTTTCTTTCAGCCCAAGATAAGAGGAGTAAGGCCTTTGTCAACTGTTACTACATCCTTTTGCATATCCACATCAACCTTGAGAAAACATTCTTCAAGACTGCATACCTCATGGTTATGGAGGTTCTTGACATTCAAAAAGCTCCGACTTCCACACTTACGCGGGGTATACAGTCCCATTACAGACGAACGCGGGTAGTGCATTCGATATGTCGTCAACAATTTACATATTTGGTGAGTCTAAGTCGGTCTGTGTCCATCTTACAATGCCAAAAGTATAGACTAACAGCGGCATAACCCAACCGTTAAAAGCACACACCTTGTTACCACCAGATAAAAGGCTGCCAAGCACTTTATTCAGGCAACCAATGAAACGCTCCTACACCAAAACATTTTTTTTAAATACTATAATATATATTAAGTTAGTTAAAATATATTTAATTAGTTAATATATATTATATTAAGGTACCAAGTAGTACCAAGGCAAAAGCGCGGCGTTGAATTCTGCCGCTCAACACGCAATGCTTTGAAAGTTCAGCGGAAAGTACGAGTATACGGAGAACACAGCGTTAAGCTGAAAAAAAAAGAAAATTATGTTTCTAGTATATATTTTACGTCAGTTTGTATTTTTGCATTATTCGTACCTAATATAAAAAATGTCTCTCGGCTAACCGAGGTCGCATGTAAAAAAATATCACGTATGCAAATTCTTGGAAAAGGTCGAAAACACTGCGGTCAAACCAGAATGCCAAATGCTCGACAACTGTTTTGTTTCTAGATGACTTTTGTTGTTGTTATAAAAAATTTTGCAAACACATATTGAATTATCATTAAGCATTACATTAGTACTTGTTTAAAGTGGGTTCCAAATATTAAAAATATATATTTTTTTATTTGTATTTTTTTAGCTTCACGCTGTATTCCGCACATAGTAGGGTAGGCAGAGGGCACCTGGGAACATAGTAATAAGACAATCCGTTTCCATTACGACGTTTCCGTTCCCCACTTTCCGGCGAATTCGTTCTTTACCAGAGCAAAGAAAATCAAAATATTAAATATTTAATTTCCTCGAGTGGGAATCGAACCCATAACCTGTCGCGTTTACTATCAAAATATAATGTTGCTTTTAAATAAACATAATAGCATAAACTCTACTATTTTATTTTACAAATATGATTGAAATTTAATTGAAAAAAAAACTGAATAATTTGTCATTAAATACACCTACCAGTATATTTTATTTTATATTTATTATACTAAATTAATAAAAAAAATGTTGTCGTTTAAAAAAGTCTTGGTGACTCGATGATTTTTTACGTTAAATGTATTCGAAGTTCAAAGCATGTTTCAAAGTCACCTCTAAACCAGGGATAACACATGAACACATCAACATATAAATGCTTGAGCGTCAAAAATTATTGTACCTTTTCTTGGTATTTAATATAAAAGATATAAAGCTTTATTATTTAGCATAGCATTTACTCATTTAACAATTACAAATATTTATTTAAAATATGATTTTTTATATTCTGTTTTCTAATCGCCACGGCATTTTATTGAATAAGTAAAAACTAACTATTTTTGAAAGTGCTGCTTTTTTTGTGTTAACAGAAAAATACTTTTTTTATAAAACGTATAAAAATTACATCCCGCTACGTTCAAATTTTTTTATATATATTCTAAAAAAGTAGCAACTATTATAGCAAGTCAAGTTTTTTTATTCTGTTTACGATTTTAGAGACATTGCCAATGAGATAATAAAAACTAATTTGTCGTCCAGGAGAGCATTATAAACGTGAATCATCGAGTGCAGTCAGGTATCCATATGTTCCAAATGCGCAACGGCGGCATTCAACTTTTAATTTAGGTACCATTTTTAAAAATAAGCGTTCCATATAATGCAACCTAGTGTTAAGACACTCCGTTCCCCACTTTCTNTATATTTATTTAAGCTAATAAAATAAATAATGCAAAAACAAATTAATGCATATATATATATATATATATATATATATATATATATATATATATATGCATTAATTTGTTTTTGCATTATTTATTTTATTAGCTTAAATAAATACATAACCACACCACCGTTAAAATAAAAAAAAACCAACCGAATGCTAGCTGCGGGCAAAAAATATTATATACAAATAACACCCACGAATACTTCACATCCGTTGTGATTACCCACTCTTATTATCTTTGAACGCACTCTACATTTGTTTTTTCTTATCAAAAAAAACGCAAGAGTAACATGACGAAGTTATCTTCCTAATAAAATTAGTATTTGGTATTATATTATATTTATAATAATTATATTTAGTTAGAAGCCCTTCATGCACGTGTAACAATTATTACCTTGCACCGCGATGACGAGGTCGGTCGTTCACCGCTTGGCGCGATAGTCTTCAAAGCATGGCAAACCGAACATGTGTCGGCAACGGGTCGATGACTCCCCTTTACTTATATAATTTTCCTACTTTGTATTATATTGTCTATAAATAAATAATTAAAATGCGCATGCGCTCGTCTATAGTAGAACGTTATAATGTTTACCCAAACAACTCGCCACACATAATCATAAGTTTACATTATCGTTACTAAGTTTGTTCTTTAAATGTAAGTTGGGACAATGTAAACAAATTGTGGATTTTTACTATATATAAAAGACGAGAGAGAGATTCCAAAAAATAAACAGAGCTTAGGGCGCTTTAGTCATACAGTACCTACCGACACATTAATCAAGTTGAAAAAAGTTGAAATCATGTTTGCTATGAACTAAAGAAAACGTTAACCTTTTGTGGATGCTCTTCATGCCAACATACTATGTGAATGACTTACATACATACCACTTTTGTGTAAGTTCTGATTTACGGCTGCCATCGTCTAACTCTAACCTAACTCGTAAATTATGTCTATAGAGAAATATAATAACAACTTAGAAAAGAAAAAATCAAATATCACGATTTAAACATAATTTGCCAGATCAACAGGCAGACTTCTCTATTATGGTAATCGCTTGTTGGGTCCAAGAACCGTCTTATTGTTTAAATATGTCAGTGTAAAAATAAATTAAAAAAAAACGAATTCTTATATAATAAAAAATGAAAAAACGCTTATTATTTCTATATTCTAACCAGTGGCGAAGGTAGGGTATTTGCTGCCTGGTGCAGCTTAGGACTTGATGCCCTTTAAAATGGTCAAAACAATTTCAGATTTCAAAATACAGTAGAGTAGATATATCATTTTTTATTGCTTCAAAACTGTAATAACTATATATAAGTTATAATATTGGATTTTGGTAAAAATTATTGCAAACATTTAAAAAAGGACATTACGCGCTTTTTGACTAGCAGTCATTATTCACATTTTCAAAATATATATTATAGTATCGACTAGTTCATGTTCGATTGACGTGATAGCGAGATTGTATCTTTCATTTTCATTCTCTCATTTTCCTTGTACATTTCTTGTTTTTTGATTGAAAAAAAATTAGAAGAATTGATCGTAGACTTTGATGCCCCTTTCCTTTTGATCCCCGGTGCGACTGCACCGCTCGCACCCCCCCAGCTACGCCACTGATTCTAACCTACTACTTTGCGTTAGCTCTACTAAACAGAATATTAGTATTATTTTTTGTTTTGTTCTTCTTCATATTAGACATACTTTCAGCTACATTATACAAAGTATTTCTTTAAATACTATAGTATCTTTATACTCCTCGTAGAATGTTATGTATATCTGATAGTAACTTAGCGACAAAGTAGAGATACTCCGTTCCCCACTTTCTGCCAATTTCTGGAGGTATTGCGTGTTGAGTGGCAGAACTCAACGCCGCGCTTAACCTCGACACCAGAGCGAAGAAATGGAAATATAAATTTAAGTAAATATTTCATCTCCTCGAGTGGGGATCGAACCCACAACCAGTCGGTTTGGCAGTCACACCTCGTGCCGCTGCGCCACGACTGGCCTCAAGTGGGGAACGGAGTGTCTTAACACAAGATTCCCTCTGCCTACCCTGCTGTGTGCGGGATACAGAGTGAAGCTGATTTAATTTTAATTTGATTTTAGAGATACTATGAGAGATTACTATTTACTTCTAAATCTAAAAAAACAGCGTAATTTAAAACATTATTACTATACTGAGTGTTTTTGTCAGTACCACTATAAAAGGAAACTACAGTTTTACTGAGTACCTTTTATCTATAAAATCCTAATACAATTGCAATTATTTTATTTTTTTTTCCCAAAAATGAAAAAGTATTTTTTTCAAACAGAATTTAAATAATAAAATTATCGTTGTAACGTAAAACGTCATTTACCTATCAAGAATGACGCACGCAGCCATAAATCTATCATAGGGAAACCGCCGCATACGCCATATTGCGAAATCGAGTCGTAGGGATTGGCGGCAAAGTTCAAAGTTGTTTAATCTTTAGCAGTATTTTTGTAGTAGCATGTGTTTACATTATTGGTATCTATGCGTAACTTGTGTCATACGAAATACAGATATAGATTAAAAACATCGTGAATGAAAAAAAAAATCTTACATCTAAGCTGTAGAGATATCTTGATAATTTTTTTAAGTATGGCTTTAAAATATTTTACCCTATATGCTGTTCCCGTAAAAGAAGCGCTGACGCTTCCAACCTGTGTAATAATAAACGTAGTAATATAGAAAAGTATGATTTTGTACTACGTCACAAGAAGAGTTATTATTCTATCACACGTGGTATACAACAAGCTGTATACAAAACCTACAAAAAAAATAATTAAAAAAAATTCAAAGCGGAACAAAAGCCAAGAAACTTTAAAGACAAAAGTACAATTTAATTCATGAAATTAAACTACATTCTAGAAATTTTTTTTAGTGTCTTTATAATATTATAATACTTATTGTTTTATTATTATTTTCGTTGCTAAAGCTCTCGAAAGTTCAAATGCACAAGGATGATCCATGTTTTATGAATTATTATTTATTTTTGTTTTAATATTGTAAATATACATTAACCTACTCATTTTTTAATACAAGACAATTTGAAGGCTTGAAATTTCCATAATAGATATTGAAAACTTTATAACGCTGATAACGCAAAACGTTCTAATATCTACATAATTACTTTAATTATTTATGTACGTTAGACGCACAACTGTAAATCAGGCAAATACAATACATAAATAACAATAAGTAATTAATTGAAGCATTTAAGTAATAGGTTAAATATCTATTCCTTGATTACATATACAGGTAGAAAAAAAATCCAGTGGTAAAAATGAATTAATTTAACCCGCACACAGCACGGTAAGCAGAGAACCTAGTGTTAAGATACTCTGTTCCCCACTTTCCAAATTCTGGTGGCATTGCGTGTTGAGTGGCGGAACTTAACGCCGCGCTTTACCTCAACATTTCAGCGAAGAAATGCAAATATAAATTAAATAAATATTTCACTTCTTCGAGTGTGAATCGAACCCACAACTAGTCGCGTTTACAGTCACACTTTGTGCCAAAGAAGCCATTGGAGCAAAGAATATTTGCGGGACAAATCAATATACTCGTACTTTAACAGCTTCACTTCTTACTTTGTAGTCTCTACTACTACTCTAACTAAACCTTCATATATTAATCTCCTCATTAAAAGCGGTTAAAACACATTGATAACTCAATTTCACAAGCATTAATTCGGATCAACAAATCCTCTAGGTAAAGCAATTTATCTAAAGTATATTATTAAGATAATAGACCACTAGAGGCCAGTCGTGTCGCAGATGCACAAAGTGTGACTGTAGACGCGACTGGTTGTGGGTGCGATCCCCAAACGGGGAAATGAAATATTTATATTGTATTTTCTTTTCCTCGCTCTGGTGTCGAGGCAAAGCGCGGCTCCAGAATTCAGCGGAAAGTGGAGAACGGAGTGTCTTAACACTAGGTTTCCTCTGCCTACCCTGCTGTGTGCGGGATGATATGCGGGATGATACAGCATAAAGCTGATTTATTTATTTTATTTATTTATAATAGACGATTGCCTACGACATATTTCAAATAAGTGACATTGAATGTTCTTAAAACGCAATTAGTTTTAAATTTAATAAAATATTATTATATTATTTGATAAATGACATTCAATCTGCACGAATTCGTATCTAAATGCTTCATGACGACACTGAAGGTCGACGCAAAAACAATGAAAATATAATTCTTAAATCAGTAAACGTCAAAAATTCAAAACATTGAAGTAGGTTGTTACTAATATTGAAATATTTACTAGAACATGTAACTAAAATGAGTTTCTTTTTATTTATACTTACAACAATTGCAAAGAATATTTCGACGGTCCCTAGGTAAAGTATCGAAAGTGAAAAATTGCAAATTTCTTTTATAGGTATTTTAAATAATAAGCTAATAAGGGTAGTTTTCAATTACTTTCACGTTTATAAAAAGCATAAACAACTATTTTTTTTTTGAAATGTTGAAAATATTTAACTAAAATTACCCTTCCTACTAGCTCAAAAGAAGAATGAAACATATGTGGATTTTTCACTTTCCATACTTTACCAAGAGGCCATCGGTTTTAATCAAAATGCAATGGAATAATATACTGCGATCAAAGTAATTCATGCACTTGGACGTGGTACATTATAAACGAGCATTACAAGTGAAACCCGATACGTTGTTAGCATGCATCATAAAGATAGAAACGTTGCGTAATCCATTTATCTGGCATTGTATGTAATTTATCATATTTCTTATACGTAGTTTTTGTTATTATTAGTCTATTTGAAACGACTAGATAAATCCTCTGCGTTCTTATTTTTTTTTTATAATATTATATATTTAAACTAGGTGTATCTTTTGTCACCTTTTACATGTCTGTAATGTTTCCTTTTGAATTATTTCTTATAACTCGATAAAGGTAAATCAATCCTAAAGTACTTACTTTATATATTTATGTTGATAAATTAAATTACAATTATTTTTAAAAAAATATTTATTTTTATGAAAATGGTTTTATGAATATATTTAAAAGAACTAATTTGATATTCTCGTTACTACGGTTTCTTTATAAGTATTACAAACCAAAAATTCAAAACATTAAAACGAACCTTTTATTTAATTCATCGTTAATATATAAATATCTAAAAATAGATTTTTGGTTTATTAACGTTGTAACGAGGATATCAATTTAGTTTTTTTTTAATATATTCATAAAACCGTTTTTATAAAAATTCATATTTTTTAAAAAAATATTGTAATTTAATTTATCAGTATAAGTATATAAAGTATACTTTCGGATTAATTTACCTTTATCTACGTTGTATACTCTACCTACCTTGCGTAACCTGTACAAAATAGCATTAGTATTTTATTGTTCTTTTTTAATTTTATATAAGACTTATTTCCTTCATGTTTTGTATAAACAAGTACTTGAAATTATACCTACTCTTATTATATCTTATTATATGTAATTACGAATGAATTTGCAGGATCTAAATAGTGGTTCAGCCAGCATTTAGAACGAGGAACCCGAAGTCGGCAAGGTCTTGAGACGAGGCGGCCGGTGCGCGGTAGTGGAGCGGCGTGGCGCGGGTCAGTTGCGGTCGCGTTGAGGAAGGTTGAATCGGGCGCGAGCCGCACGCGCCGGTGGCCTCAGCACCGCGGTTTCGAACGTTCGCTGACCGCGTGCAGCTCGTGTCGGCGCCTCGCCCCGCGCGCCGCCCGCCCGCGCCCCGCGGCCGCCCGCTTGCACCCTCCCGCGCCCGTGCACCCTATATTCTTTCTCCACGAATGACGAACCAGTCGAATTGGTTTTAACATGACGCTCACACCCTTAAAAGGGGAAACGTATTCAATAGATGTTTTAATAGGTTAGAATGCATGGCATGTACTAACCTGCCTCAATTACAAAATCTTACCGAAATCAATCTATTGCGTCATGGCGCGATTTTATAATTGCTATTATCTAGCTAGTGTTTTGATCTATCTTTAATTTTATGTCGAATTGTCGTTAATACCTGATTAATACCAGAAATATATTTTTTTATCAATTTATATCTCTACGTGTATTTATTTTGTTTTATCTTATTTATATCCCACAATGCTGAAACAATAAGATTTTTTAGCTAAACATTGCATTTTATATTTTAAATGACCTATTGTTTATATTATATTATACATAAATACCTATATTATACAGATTCGTATAATTGTAAGCCATTACAGAATTATGGAATAGTGTAGCTTAAAAGTAAGAAGTTAGAATATAATTTTCGATTGCACAATATGACATGAGAAAAATATCAATTTTTATTTTGCTTAAATTAACGCTCAAATTTTTTATTTCATCTTTTTGAAGCTCAACTTTAATTTTGTATTAGTTTTTGTAAAAACAATTTTGTACTTCTTAAGTTTTAAATGAAAAAGACGCATTATCCATTATTTTAAGGAAGTCAAAAAAATTATCCAAGTACCTAATTTATCTTAAGAATTTTTTTCTGCACCTGTAATATTAAGTACAAAGTCGTTCTTAAGTTTATTATATTGTCATAAAACTAAACATAAAGGACAGTTGTTAATATAAATAATCAGCTTCACGCTGTATCCCGCACACAGCAGGGTAGGCAGAGGGAACTTAGTATAAGACACTCCGTTCCCCACTTTCTGCCGAATTCTGGAGGCATTGCGTGTTAAGTTAATATAAATTGTATCATTTTATTCAATAACAGTTAATTTGATATACTCGTATGTCATTGTACACATGAAGTAGATACTTTTTAATACATTTTTTTATATTAATAAAAAAAAATATGTGACTCTACATCAGAAATCATTGGCGAAAAAACAACTCTCATAAATAAACAATATGTATTAACAAATATCAGAAAATGTTCAATATAATTAATACACTATCCATACATTTAATATTTTTATATTAAATTCAAAGTGCTAGTCGAATATCAAATAACAGCTAACGAATTGTAAATATCCGTAGAGTAGGTCACAACTCTCAACACAATCCAACTTCTGGTGAGCCACTGACAATAGTAAAACATTGTGGTAGAACATAGGCCATTCATTTATCATCTTCTAAATACGTCAATTAAATTTGAAATATTGTATAAAATAATTTCAATACTAAATATTACTTTAGAATATAAAATATATTCATTTTGGAATGAAAATTATAATTACGACGCAAATTTATTCGTTTCAAACATTTTAATAAATATAAAATTAATTTGATAGCTCGCAATTGTTTTTAATATTTCGTTTTTACAATATTTTTTTTATATATATTAAGTTATTTATTTTATTGCTAAAAATATCCCTCATTAAATAATCTGATTTATCTTACTATAAGATGTGTTAAATTATCTCTATCATATTATTGCTGCCGTATAATTATGAAAAATAATAATATTTTCTTTTGTAAGCCTGAAAAGTGAAAATCTCGGAACCACTTTCCTTGTTATCGATCGGAAAAGTTGAAGCACAGCGCATGAAACCTTTGTATCTGCTACTGGTATCTTCGTATTATAATAGACGTATAAGAGATGTTTACTATTAGAAAATCTTGAGATAAACATATAGGATTTTTAAAGGTGTTTGGTAAATAAAAAAACACATTGCAATAACTATACATAGACGGTTATCACTCATTTTATTAAAGTAATTTATTTCCTTAAGATAGAGGACTTATGTAATTGCATAGTAGAGTTCAATATGTAGAAAACAATGTAGAGTCATAAAAAGTAAGTTTTAAAATTAAACTTTGTAACATATTGTCCTAGACAGACAAAATAGAAGAGTGCGGGAGGAGGCGAGGTGGCTGACAACGACGAGCCACGCACGCGCACTCGAGGCGAGAGTTCACACGCGTTTCGAAACCGCGGTGGGCCTCCACGTGTTTCCCCTTCCGCGCCGCGCCCGCGCTCCGCTGCCCTCCAACCTTCAACAAAGCCGCGGTCGCGTATAGCGTATAGACGTATATTAATGCATACATACATAACACGTTATTCAACATACGTATATTAATACTTTTTGAGTATGTAGTTATGCACAACTTGCTATTTACCTGAATCGTTCATATTTTACACAAAATCACAAAATGTATAAGTTATAGAGTACGGTTTGACGGCTCTATGGATTTGGTGGCTTCGTACAACGATTATTTAAAATTAGCTAGCCTGTTTATTAAACGATTGTAATAAATATAAGTAAACATTATACATTATTAATTGTTTCTTTCCATAATATATTATTTAATACTATTGGTTCTGTTTTGTGACAGTCAGTAATGTCATTACACAGTCTCACATACATATTTGTTATATCACCATGCAGCGAGCTGTAGTGTGCGTATCGTGTAAAATTGTGATGACCATGTTTCATGTTATTATGTACGATTATAGAGTATAATGTAGAGTTTTAATGTAAGCCATCTATCGGGCTTCGTCGTATATAGGAACAGTTTATAGGAACAGAATACATTAAATAATTATTACCATTAGATTTTTTGTTGTAAAAATCAATCATGAAATGACGAGTATATTGGTTGTAAGTTAAATCTACATTCTATATATTTTTGAAATTCCATATACAATTATTATAAGTAGATCTTATGTCTAATATCGTTTTTATATAAAAAAAATAACAGCTTACAGCATATATCCAATATAATTATTTAGAGTAAACTGTATTATCCTGACAATCAAAACGAGTGGTCACCCCACGCAGAGGAGAGCGGAGGACAAACACTGGCTGTAGAGCTCGAGCTCGAGTCGCGGATTCCGCATTCAACCGCGGACCGTCAACGAGGCGCCCGTGTCCACGCCAGTGAGCGCCACACTCACAACCTACACCAACACTGACGCCATTGAACCGCTTGTTACAAATCATCGACAATCATTATGATAGGTGAGACAAATATCCTTATTTCATTGCTTCTTATTAGTATATTTTTTAAATGTAACTTTGAAAAATTGAGCCCTTTTTAAATATGAAAAAAATTATGCAGTAAGTAGTGTTTTAAATGCATTGATGTAGAGTTAACGTAGCCTTTCATTTTAAATGTTTTGTGTTAAAATGTTAAAACAAATAATTATTATTTAATTATTTTATATTATTATATTTTCTTATTATATTACATTTATTTTTTTTCTTAAATTTTATTAAATTGTTTCTTGAAAGTGAAATATAAAATATTTATAAACGAGTGTCGAGGATATAACGAAAGTGGGGACGGGCGGCGCGGGTGAGTGCGGGGCGCGGTACAGTGCGGATACGGGGTCGCTGGCCCAAACACGTGGAGGCTCACCGCGGCACGATCTGTTCGAAACCGCGGTGCGGGCCTCCACGTGCTGTCAGAGGACATTCACTTCGCCTCGTTCCGTGCTCCCCCCTCGCCAACCGCACCCCTATTTGGCCGTAGTGTGTGCATCCTGATATTCCTGATCGCGCATACCATCCACAACAGACATTGTACTGTGGACGGCCGGCGGAATAATACGTCAACAGCCGAGGCCTTAGCTTAGCTTAATGTAACACGGTTATTAAACGATGCACAATACGTCTATGATCGAACACGTCTCATGTTGTCCGGCAGGTGAGGAGGAACGCGAACACCAGTGCAAGGAATGCGGACTGCGGCTGTCCACCCGGAGCGCTCTGACCGCCCACACGCGCTCGCACAGGGTCGCGGCCGACGCGCACCGCTGCGACGTGTGCCACAAGACGTTCGCGGTGCCGGCGCGCCTGGTGCGCCACTACCGGACCCACACCGGTGAGCGCCCTTTCGAGTGCGAGTACTGCCACAAGATGTTCAGTGTTAAAGAAAATCTCCAAGTTCACCGAAGAATTCACACAAAGGAGCGGCCCTATCGGTGCGGAGTGTGCGGCGCGGCCTTCGAGCACTCCGGCAAACTTCACCGTCACGCCAGAATACACACGGGCGAGAGACCGCACGCCTGCCCGCATTGCCACAAGACATTCATCCAGTCGGGACAGCTAGTGATTCACCTTCGCACGCACACCGGCGAAAAGCCTTACCGCTGTCCGGCCGCGGGCTGCGGTAAGGGCTTCACGTGCTCGAAGCAGTTGAAGGTGCACTCGCGTACTCACACCGGAGAGAGGCCCTACACTTGCGAGATATGCCTCCGCGATTTTGGTTATAATCACGTGCTGAAGCTGCACCGCTTCCAACATTTCGGCGAACGATGCTACCGTTGCACGGTATGTGACGGAACCTTCAATACCAAGAAGCAAATGGAGGCTCATATATATAAGGAGCACGGGTCGGAGACGCCGCGAGCGCCGGCGCCGGCACAGTACACGGTTCCGTTGGTGGTGAATGGTAACGTAATGTGTGATATCGTCGAAGCGGCCCTGCAGCAGCTACCGCCCACGCCCCCCAGCTCCCCGCCGTCGCCGCCCTGCCCGGTGCCGACCGTGCAGGCGGTGCCGCTGCCCACACCGCCGTCGCCGACGCCGTCTCCTTCGCCACCTGTGATAAGCCCGACGATGGCTGTTATGACGCTCGCCCCCTCGTCCTTGCCTCCCCGAAAACGTAAACTAATCCCCCAAGTGGAACCTATGCCTGTCGAGCCTATAGTTCGACATACGTCGGTCATACAATTCGCTCCGGCGGCCGCTGATTCTTCGTAGCATTTGCCTAATGACTGTTCATAATATTAGTTACATAATTAATCGATGTTCATATTAGATATACCTTGTAAGGCTTTATTCTAATTGAAGGCTGTAAGACGACTGTACGAGTCTGTAATTTAGTTTCATTATTAGTAGGTAGACATGTAGATGTGAGCTAGGTTTGATGTTACTGTGCTGCTGCGATCACGTATTGTTTTAAGTTTAATCTTGAAAAAAGACTAATTAGATGTTTAAACGTATTTGTGCTGTCAATATTAATAGAATAAGTTTTGTATTTATCTACTATGTGTTACTATTCTTAAGTAAAACAATTAAATTAGTAATGTTTATTTTATTCACCTGCTTATGATTTTTCCTGTGAACCCCGTGTCTTCACAAAAGCAGAAAGATATTAAAATATCGAAAAAGTTAAATAATTTTGCAATATTTATAAAAATAAGAAATACTTAAGCAAATAAATGAATTTTATTATTTTTAAAAATATACATACGACTCGCGACCAGCTTGCGTCCTCGTCTGCTTGAAGCACACAATCATATACTTACTAATCTGAATTCTATCGTGGTCTAATAACATTATCAATTTAAAGACCATATCCTCATATTGTAATCTAAAGTTTGAATCAATTCAATAAAACATTGACTTTGTAGCAATTGTATCAAACAAAATATGTTGATATTACTTTTTTTATTATGAATTGATTTAAATAAAATAAATAATATTAAAGGAAGTTTACCAAAATACAATAGTGTAAACTGTATTTAAATCGATTAAGCTGCTTAGGAGATTAGCGCGCACAAACCCACAAAAAAACAGACAATATTTTTAAAAATCATTATTTTGGATTCTATCACATAAATGCCCCCAATAATTGAATTTTCATTTGTCTTCCATTTAAAAAAAGTGATCTGTTACACAATTTTATTATAACTATGTATAGATTGATAAAATATAGAGATAAGTATATTATTTATTTAATGCTTTATCACACAAACTTAATAATAAAAAAACAAGTGAAAAATATCACGTAAAGGCTTCACGCTGTATCCCACACACAGCAGAGTAGGCAAAGGGGACCTAGTGTTAACACACTCCGTTCCAAACTTTCCGCCGAATTCTGGAGGCATTAATGTAAAGACAGTATATTATATATCTATCGTAATCAAATGAAGATGCCAATA
This sequence comes from Heliconius hermathena, assembly GCA_013403705.1. Taxonomy (NCBI): domain Eukaryota; kingdom Metazoa; phylum Arthropoda; class Insecta; order Lepidoptera; family Nymphalidae; genus Heliconius; species Heliconius hermathena. Next base: position 1,575 of record JAAIXJ010001782.1, on the reverse strand, counting down.
ATAAAATATAAGTATAATAAAAGTATAGTCTTGTAGACATTGTGGAGATATTTACGAATTATTGCTCTACGAAAAATGAGGCATGTCATTGAAATGGACTGGTAGAGTCATTTAAATTGTAGATTTAAAAATTAATTAACATTTTATTTATTACAATTAATCAAAATTAAACTTTATTCTATTTCTTCATTATTCTATTCTTCATTGTCTTATTAGCTTACAGTAGCTTAAGTAGTTAATATATTATACTTAACAATACAAGTTAGTTATTTTAACTTAGTATCTAACACAACAAAACACAGAACAGTACGCTGTTAAAAATCAATTAACCTTAAAAACTAAATGTATCGCGCAAAAGGAACGAAAGGAAAGAAACATGAATGTCTGTTATTTACTCTATATAAACTTAAAAACATCAAACTGCCTATTTACAAAATAAGCCTTGTAGAATGTTATTGTTTGATTATAAACCAGCTTCGACGTATTATTTTTTCACGTTCTGTGACCTCACGACAGTCACAAAACATAACCCTCCTCTCATAATAATATAAGAAAGCTTTGAATGGGTACGCTTCTAAGCTTGAGGTGTACCTATATGTATATATGTGCGCCCGAGCAACGAACTTTTCCGAGCAGTTTTTAAATATACTTTTATAATGACAAATTAAATTAACAATAAATTCAAAAAGGCGCTTTTAAAATATAGCTAAACAAATTTATATAAACATATATTGAAAGTAACTTAGTCAAAACGAATATTATATAATACAATATCTACTTGGCGCAACCTACAGGTTCTCTCAGGACTCATCTGTGTGGACTTTATGACCCTTGCTATGCTACTTCCACTTACTACCCATTGTGATTAAAAATTGTAGCTAGTAGGAGAAGCAAAACGTAGTATAAAGTCACTCCGCTTTTTACATAAATTCGAGTTACTGAAAGTAGAGTTACACTAGCAACTCAGAAACTGCAACGTTCTGTCTTGTCCACGATTTGAACCGGGAACAGGGAAATAAAAACAAATCAAATATAATTATTTTCCTCAGGAGGGATCGAATTGGCAACCGACAATCGCAATTGCTTATAGTCAAACGTGGTGGGAATTGACGAGTATTTGCCCTCTCTAGCTCTTGCTTCTGAATTCATTTGGTCCTGCTATCTTATAATCCCACTCAGGCAATATCTCTAGATTCCTACTGCCTTCATAATTATTCCATTATATTACCTGAATGTGCCAAAATAGGTGCAAATGTTATGACAGCTCTAAGTAATAGAAGAAGGAGGAGGATGTGATTTGCTCAATTCGAGAGACTAAATATTTTTGACATTTTTAATGTGTTATTCAACACTTAGAAAAAAAAATACTTGCTTAGAAAAATTATAGAAATAACGTAGCGGTAAATGTAATTTTCATACGTTTTCTAAATAAGTGTTATTTCACATTTAGGAAAGAAAAATTTCTTTCCTAAATATGTGTTATTCCATAGAGCAGGGGTTCCCAACCTTTTCTTGATCAAGGACCACTTTTATATAATTCTTGGTAGCAGGGACCACTATGTAAGAGGTATAATA